>VMBQ01003624.1:60191-99477 GCA_007657795.1 Dreissena rostriformis
AAAAAAAAAAAAAAAAAAAAAAAAAAAAAAAAAAAATCCCTACCTACCTACCCACCCAAATTTACCTGGGTCGGGTTATGCCAAACAAACAATTTTTTAATTATGGCCTTACTCAACGAAGTACCCAATCTGTACTTCGATGGCATTTGTATTGACACGATGTTTCGTAGTGAAACATATACCCGACGTCGTAGAGAAACGGACTACGCTTTGACCTCGTCAGCCCCCAGTGCTTACAAGCATCAGGTTTTGACATCTTATAACAGAACACATCAACAAAACATAAACGGTAGCTAGCAGCCTGTTTTTCAACAGTATGAACAAACATATAATTGTCTTTAAAGATATGTGCCTTAGAGCTATATCCTGACTTAAAAATAAAGGTTGAACATTTACATCTCTCAATAAATACATCGAAAACAGAGGTTTAATTGTTGTTGTTGTGGTTCAGTTGTCATTCCCTTGTCCACTACATTAAATATATGTTATGAAGTGCATCTGGAGATTTTTCACTGCACTTGGCCTGACAGGAAGAGACAGAAAGCGAGCAGTCAACAGACTTGGGTTTGCAGCAGAGAGAGCATCGAGATGGCTTTGGCTTAGGAGAGAAGAGAGGAGCTGGAAGCCGACTACTGACACGTAGGGGATTGATCACCCCTGCGGACCCACCACCAAGAGAATGTCTCGAGATTAAAGGGTCGAAACATTCAGTGACTGGTGGCTCTCGACTGAGGATGTCAGTAGTCAAGCAGTTTAACAACTGTTTACATCTCATTATATATTTATGCAATAATTTTTCATGCATGTTTATACAGTTTACAAATAAAAACATAGCATATATCATATTTCTAATGCACTTTTATGCACTAGTACATGTATATGCTGGTATTTGCACCGAAGATACATATATGAAATACTAATTAATGCATGTACATGTACATTCAAACTGCACACTTTTGTACATACATGTAGATATGAATGATTCTACATCAGGTCAAACACTACGTGTATTTTGTTATTCAGGATTGAGATATATTGGCTGTTGATAAAGAGCAATCAGGGCCCTCAATCCAATTTAGCGGAAGCAGGTCGCTACCCATAGCAGGGGGAATTTTCGCTGCGTTTCCCGTTTTGGGGGATTTTTTTTACTTACTCTCTAATTATTACATTTGTACATGTTTGCACTATATTCATTGCTTTCTTCATAATTTAGTATGTTTGACAAGATTAAATTAAAATAGAAATGAGATATAATAATCATGAGACACATCTTTCTATTTATCTTTTTTTTTAGGGGGAATTTTTCCCCCCAAAAGGGGAAAAAAGTATACTTTTCAGGTGTGGGAATGCAGCCCAATTTCGGCCGTGAATTTTACAGATTGAGGGCCCTGGCAATACACCTCAAAACCTGCATTAGACAGCAAGCTGAAGAAAACACCCCATTCGCACTCATCAGGATACCAATTGCAATACAAAGATCACTTTCATGGTACTGATGAGCAATTAATGTCGCCCTTGGTCTGAAAACATGCATACTAGAACCACTGAACTTTCCCTTCTACAAGCATCATGAGTTACCTGTCCGTGTGGCTTTATTAATTACCCATTTACAAAACAATGAAGGCATCAGTTTGGATAAGAACATCACTCGAGACATTTATGAGCTCCCAATAGCCCAAACAGTGGTAAAATGAGCATGCCAATCTGTTCACTACTTGTTGTTACCGTGAAAAGGAATGGATCAGTAGGACTATTTGATGAGAGCCCTGCATCAGTATTATTCCTTAACAGCATGACAGAACCACAACATGGGGGAAATATTTCCAGCATGATTTTGGTATACATTCCAGTAGTATATGTTAACATGCTTTATTGTTATCTTAGAACGATTTCATGAACATGACTCAAGATTAATTGTGAGAGTGATGACAAAACAAACTGAAATGTTTTTATTCTGCTCTCAGCAATTTTTCTTCGCACATGTAAACTGGAACATCACTCTTCTTTTTCTTCAGTAGAACTTGCCAAAATGCGTCCTTGTGAAGTACATCAAGTGTAAACATTAATGCACTCATGTAGTGCAAGGTAAGTCACGCATCAAAATCAGAAACGTGTAAATGTGACCGCTTAGGAAATAGTAACCAGTATATATCTCTGAGAAGCTTTGAAACTTTGGGTTTTAAATTGGAATTTATTTTGCCTGCTTTTGAATCCTGCATTTTACTAACTTCAAAAACAATTCATTAATAGCTGCACCTCAAATTCATTACAAAGAACAATAATCAAATGTCATTTAAAAAGAAGTGTGAGTTAAACAAGTTATAGAACATATTATCATATAAAATCATGCGTTCATAATTAACTTAATACATTATTTGATTGTATCGAATGATTGGACCCGTACAATATGCCTCCAGAAACAAGGAAAGCAATTAGAATAACATCATCCCTATATGGTTTACCAGCCACCAGGTCCAGATCCCATGAATAATTTAGGAAGCAATACTGCATCCATTTGTTGTACAGTTATAAGCAGTCATGTACAAGGATGAGTCCTGTTCACTTTGTTGTACAGATATAAGCAGTCATGTACAAATGTATGATGGTAAGTCCCATTGGGCTGTCTGGCTATGGAAGCCATAACCATTGGTCACTGTTAACATGTCTTGAAACATCTGGAATCCATTAGGATCACACCCATTAATTAATTATGGGCATGCACACCCATCAATTAATTATTTTCATGCACACCCATCAATTAATTATGTGCATGTTAGTCACAGTGTCATAATGATGATACATTAAACTTCATTGAACATGAAATACTGGAAAACAGTTTGGGAGTCATTATGTTCACCATCTGTCAAAAAACGATAACCAACATTCTCCCTGTATTTCTTGCAACACATTTTTTTCCTTTTAACTCACATGGTATGTAGGGAAAGATTTTGGATCACAAAAGATGCAGGGTGCTGCTCAAAAGGGGCACTGCAGTATGGACAGCCTGACCACTCATACAACATTTTCTAATATGATTTAATAAATCTTGAGAATTTCTTAGTCCAACACTTGTAAGCATAGTCGTTTCATTTGCCATTGAATATTCGCCAAAATATAATACATTTCAACAGATTTTCCTGTCAGGGGCAGAAGAGGAGAACCAAAAAGGAGCAGTGCCCAGCACCCAACTATTTTGCCTTGATCACCACATCCCCAATATGACTGCGATAATAAATGTTTTGCATAGGAGCTGGGTCATGGAAATAAGGTATTAATTGGATTGGGACCGTAGCTAAAAAATAAGCCTGCACATTTGCACAGTCAAGTAAGAAGCTACCCTCTCCACTATCAAGTCACACAAGGTCTCGTTGTCTCTTTAGCAGACATAAAGTGATTCATTAACTCCTCATCAGATTCAGAGTATATGGATGCAGCTGCATAACTGGAGCTAAACTGACCAAAGGCCCATTTATGCATGATGTGGCTAATAAATAATCATGCCTCGTAATTTAACACTACAATCATTCAAAAATCAGATCAATTTCGTATCAAAAATTGCAAGAAGAACAGTGTCCTATTAATGCATACACATGATGACAACTGTGCACTCCTGGAACAGTGCATCAGCATTCACCCTGTTAATTAACCCTTTGCATGCTGGGAAATTTGTCGTCTGCTAAAATGTCGTCTGCTAAAATGTTGTCTGCTGATTTTCTAAAATTAGCATTTTCTTTGATTTTTTTTTCAAAGAATACTATCAGAATAGCAAACAGTTTGGATCCTGATGAGACGCCACGTTCTGTGGCGTCTCATCTGGATCCAAACTGTTTGCAAAGGCCTTCAAAATTCGGTTCCAGCACTGAAAGAGTTAATAATTCAGTGTTCAACATTCCAGTTGGTAAGCCTGGTGTTTTATGATACCACCTCTCCAGGACTGCTGTTGCTGCCAAGAAGTTCCCAGAACACATTTGTATTTTACATGTACACCAGGCGTGGGTAAGCCTTAAAATTAATGTTGTTCTAAGATGCAAGATGCTGCTGACCTACATGTAACAGGCGGCACAAGTTTTGCAATCCCTCAGACTTGCTTTTGTTGACAGATATCATTCTTTACCAGTACAAAAGTAGTATATAATAATGAACCAAACGTTTTTTTTAAAGACTTCAACAGAAATAAATGACCTTGTAAAAGGAGCTTTTCTTCACAGGGTTTTTTTTGGCCCGATTTTATAGCCGAATAACGGCTATGTTCCCAATGGCAAAAAGTATACTTTTTTCCCAAAATTTGGTTAAAAATTCCCAATTTCCAAAAAAAAAAATTTTTTTTTTTTTTTTTTTTTTCGACATCNTTATATCATTTTATTCTGTTAATTTGAATTATTATTTAGACTTATATCAAACTAGTTTTCCCCAATTCAGTAGACTTTTTGCGCCAAAAAATTTCAATCCTGAATTTATTTTCCCAATTTCTGGGAAACGCAGATAAAATTCCCAATTCCAAAGCCATGGGCTATCTTCCCAAAAAGTGGAAAAAAAACCCTGCTTCACAAATGTTTGTTTATTTACAACACTGTCATGGTAAAGCAATGATTGTTTTTGCACAAGGAAATGTCAGTTTTGAAATTTCTGTCTGCAAATGGAATGGCACTTATTATTTACATTTCTAAAGCATATCCTTCTAAGCATGTCTGTACATTAAAATAAATAATTTCAGGCAATACTGGAAACCTTCTAGGAATTAATGAAAATACAAAACAGTGATACGATCTTATCATCTATAGTTTTAAATTAATGCTATTTTCGGAAAACTTTGTGTAAAATGTTAAGTCAGGTGTAAAGGATCCCCAAATGTACATTTGTGTGAAATAACTTTAAAATCAAACCATAGTTTTTGAAAAAAATGGTTATAAAACTTATTATTTTTTTAGCTTTGGCAGCCATAATTGTGCAGTGAAGCGGAACATATGAACTTTAATGACATTGATTACGACAGCATAATGCCTATCTGCCCGCCCACCAACCAGGTTTTCACTGAACTATACGCAAGGATTTTTGGGCTTGCCTGGTCAAACTGCTTATACACATGTATGATGACTAAAGATGACATAAACGACAACATTAGCTCAGGGCACAAACAAGTACTGGTATGCTTTACAGTACAAAGCCTTCACCATTGATTTATCCTGACATCAGCAACCTGTTACCTTCCTAAGCCAGGCAAGTTATTGCATGTTCACCATCCCAAGACTTCTGGGCTGTCATAAAACTATGAACATTTGCCAGGCACCGTCCTTGATTCTGACAAATGAAACAGCCTGTACACTGTTTTGTCACAGTATGGCATACACGAATTATTTATAGCTCATACTTCAGAGAGCCCTTCAGTGCATATTAACTGCACATAAATGTTCATCAACTAAACAACTGGGTATCCCCTCATCCCTTTCCCCATTTAGAAAGAAATAAGATAGAGATGCTTGGTGTCTAAGCTTGTTTGTCAGCACGATTGTTTGTTGAAATTTTATGGAGTCTTGTTCTGTGGAGTACACACAACCAGAAAGATGTTGCAGGGCTTTTTTTCCTTCTTTGCGAGTGGCCCTGGAAGGACATTTCACAATTGTGACAGGGACAATTCACAAACCTAACATGGCCGTGAATTTTTACAAAATCGGCCGTTTTCACAATTTTAACAGTTTAACGACTAATTTTTTAACAATTTTAAGAAATTTGCGACTCAATTTTTCATAATTTTGAATAGTTCTCGACTCAATTTTTCACAATTTTGAAAAAATCGCACCTCATTTTTTCACAATTTGGAAAAGTTTGCGACTCATTTTTTCACAAAGTGAGGGGGCCAGGGCCGCTTCACAAAGTCAGGAAAAAAAGCCCTGTGTTGTGACCAACAATAGCAGCAGAAGGTTATCAAACATACATGTAGGTCATCCAAGGAGACGTGACAGTCCACCAACCACTTTTCACAGAGTTAACTATCCTAGACTCACAAGATTTAAACAGTAACCTAAACGTTCAAATATGAGCAGAGTCGTGCAAAAATGGGTCTTATGTCATAAGCGACAAGCGGATTGCGCAGTCGGGTCATTAGCTACCCTCCCCTATAAATAGCGGTATGCATAAGGTTTCGTGGTCTCAATAGCAAAGAGCAGTAACTCTTGACCAGAATGTGTTAATGTGCAGGCTGGTTAATTTGGAGCTACGCTGGCTGCATATGGCACAAGACCCATTTTTGTTTTGACATGGCTCGTAGGTCAAGTACCTTTACTTATTGACCTGTTTGGCAGGTGTACTTAAAGCAAAATATCGTGTTTTGAAATAAAACCATTTCTAATCTGATCTGATTCAGCAGTTTTATGACTATAATTATCTGCATTATCGTATGTCAAACAGTTCAGAACAGAAAGAGGTTTAAAATATTGTAAAACTCTTATGCGTAACATAAGATATAACCCACAGCCGTATATGCAATTCAATACAAGATTTATCTATTTTGTTTTATATTGAATCAAGTCATTTAAGTAATGCAATACATTTAACAAAGATATCAGATATTTTAATTACATGGCAATTTAATGGAGAGTTACCAAAGAATACTACTGGCATTGATTTGCCCATAAAACTGGTTAAATATTTGAGATCAGATTTTAATATAAGTAGCTTTCAAGAAAATATGCTTCAAGAAATAGTCTTAAAATGTTACTTGTTATGTACATGTACATGTAGATGTAAGTACAAATCTATGATACACATTAAAGCAATGTGTTTGGTAAATAGTTCGGGGCCCATATTTACTGTATCAGGTCACAAATACATTAATAATTCACATTTTCAAATTTTCAAGATTGACATCATCATGAAAAACCTTGCTACAGGCAATAACTGTGTAATAGCACAGGTCAACATGACACCCAAACAACTGTCAACATGTAATGTTACACTTGAACTCAAAGCTCTGGATAGGCAACAATATTACAAATTGCTGACATAAGTGGTTCAAATATGTAAAATTGTTTCACTGTGTTTGGAAGGTAATGTACTAAATTGTTTTAATGATACTAAGTACAAGGCATGCTTAAATGTTATATTTGATAAATTCATCATATTATCTAAGTTTTCATTTTGGTCGCAGATGAAGCAATTACATGTAAGGATCCAAATAATTGTCACACTCTTGTTATTTATCAGTCAATAAAAAACTCTAAAAAGTCATTTTGTCGATTTAAAAATACAAATTTAAACAAGAGTCCTTTCTTAAAAAAAATGGCCAGGAAAACTGCTGCAGGAAAATCTGGTCTTAGGTTTTTGGGCCTCCATTTGGCACTTATGGTGTAATTTAGTGCCTCAATGTGGGGCCTTATTAAAGTTTATTCTACAGCACAACATCTTGGAAATTATTGAAAACGAAAGAAAAAAACACACATCTGAATTCAATTGCAGCTGCATTACATTTATTTACATATTACATTCGTTTTAATAAGGCCAAACAAAAAAATAGGTCTGTTTCTGGTCTCCTTGGAAAAAAAACACAGGGTCGGTAGGTAGGGATTTATTTATTTTTTGTCTTTCGGGTACTAGAATGGAAGGCTACTAAAGCTTATAATAAGAAATACATGTATATATATATGGCGACCCCAATAAAAAGTTGAGGGTTGGCGCCGATTCGGGAGAAACAGTCGGGCGACCGGAAACGGACCTATTTTTTTGTTTGGCCAACAAATTGACTTATGTGGTATTTTCCTTCTGCTAATGGTCCTTAACCAGGACAATAGTCATATTGGGAAGTCAAAGTCAATCAGAAACCATTAAAGCACAAATTTATCTCACTCTTCAATGTCTGAACAAGCAACTTGACAATACTAATTCCATGAACTGACAAATAAGGGTATGTCTGGTCAAGTACTTTGCTTTTGATAAGCTTTAAACAACTGTCAGATTTCTACAATATACACACACTATACATTTCTCCTTTATCTTATCAAAGAACTTACAGCCACATAGCAGATTGGGAACATTTCCAAACAGACCTCAAAGCTAACACTGCAAGGCTACAGCAAACAAACAAATGACAAGAGTTACAAGAAGTCAAATATTTGTGGAAGCTCTGTCCTGCTACCTGTCGGTGATGCACAAGCTAACATGAATAAGAAAAGTTTTTAATCTAAACAAAAGCCTTGGGCAAGTGCCATGTACTTCCAGCAGTTTGAAATTTTTATTTGCAGGCTGCATGTTGGAAATTTCAACTGTTTAAATGATTGCATAATCTTGAGTTGGGCTAGTGGATTAAAACAATGAATGTGAAGATTGTTCCACTTACAAACCTGAACCACACTTAACAAATACTAACTATGTGCCGAAATACATTAATTCTAAAATGATTGACATTGTTTGCAATTACCTACATTTAACACTTTACAAATAAAACTAGGACTATTATGTCATGTGCAATTAACAAAAGTGGTAATGTCTGGTGTGTGTCACTGTGTTTTGTAGACATCATGTTCCACATATTCTACTTGTCATGTTGTCAGATTACCAGACCAGAAGGCATTAACCTCAACATTGTATAGGATAACATGCTTCAACTTAACACTTTCTCAAATTCTACACAGTTTTATCTAATGCATCTCTTATCAGTTGCAAATCTAAATCTACATTGTTAAGCATGCCATTCAGTTTTCTAAGAGCTCCTATTCAAAACAATTATCGTAGTCATTTGGCACAGCTTTAAACAAAACCATAAAGTGTCACAGTTGATTTCTTACAGACAAAACATGATGTGCTCTTTGAACTTCTGCTTTATTGAAATAGAATCAACAACTCAACAGTTATGAATCAGAGAAATAATTAAATTTGACAATTGTAAACAAAAAGAACGAGGGTGACTGGTCAACACTGAAAATTATTACAAAATCGATGCTTTATCAGATATCAATGCAAACAAAATTTCATGTAATTCACAATGTAATCTAGCTTCAGTGTTACAACAAAAAATTGGCGATGTTCATGTCATTTACCAGAGTTTACATGTTTGGTTAATCAGCTAAACCTACGAACACTATTGCTATTCCACCGTTTTATCTTGTTCTTTTTACTGTGCAATATTTACACTCACTTGTTGTAACCTAAGGAAGTGTACATGTATGTGTTCTTCAACTAAACGTTCTTGTTTACTTGTTACACTGCTACTGACAAGTGAATGCATGTATGCCTGTAGATATGATGGCAGTGCAGTCAAGTTTAACATAATAAACCTACACTGGAACGCCCAACTGTGTTACTACATTTACTACATTATACCACATATCTGATATTGCAATTACATGTACCCACACCAGCAATCCTCAATACAGCTGGTGCGAATTACCAGCACATGGTTGACACAACATACATGTTTATGAATCACTCCTAACGCTCCAGAATAAAAATCCCTTAAAGAATGCTAGGAATTATTTTTAGACAAGATTACCATAGCTCAGCTGCTTGTCTAATAGTTATTTTATGGAACAGCATATTTTGAGCGGCAGCCTTGTCTCAGAACAGCTGAATCTAATCTTGTCTTTCTAAATTTATATGTTTGCTGTGTTATTTGAAATGATGATATATGTATTTTTGTTTGTTCTTTACATTTGATACTATAACATGTATGTAACCTTTTCCATATTAATATTATTAATAATATAGCAATTTATTTTTTATGTTATTTTATGGTATTAGTTAATAGATTCTTCATGATAACTGTTGTTCAAAAAACTGAATATAGAACACAATTTATAGTAGCTTCTTTCAGCAATAGCTGCAGTTCCATACTAAGTGTTCTGGAAGTTAACTATGCAGGAGCACATGTCATGGCATATGTGAAAGAATTTGAAGCCTATAATTATGTTTAACCTCTCCAACATTAAGACAAATGAAAGAAACCAGAAAACATGTTAACTAGCATCTGTCCTAAAAAGACCTGTGATATAATAGCATAGTGCATACAAACAGGTGATTACAGTTGGGTAAATTACTCATGGTGTTGAATGCATCCAAAGGTGAGGGTGTAATAGTGTAATGTCTAAGAAAGGCAAAATGTGATCGAGATTCACAACTGTGAATATAGGAAAATATTTTGTCTAAACTAATACTGTTTTGTGACATTAAATAATCTGTAGCAATCATACCTGTAGATGCAATGGCACTTTCTTTACCGGTGTCCTGGAATTGCTTGCCATGATGAGATCGTAAATTTACACGGAACCTTCTATGCAGATCAAACAATCTGGAATGTTTTTCAAAATGAATATCCAATCAACATGCGTCGAACACACACATAGCATTCAGAGTAGCTGGACCTTTTAGTTCCACACAATCGATGTGTTACGTATTTTCTGGTAATTATTCTAAGCACGATTTATTACGAACCCAGCTATTTGAAACGTGTTTAGCGCTGGCAAAGATAACAACACTCGAGGTAGACTTCGTTTTGTGATTTTTTTCTGTATTAATTTGAAAACTGGCCAATTCGCGCTTAATAAAAAATGTATCACAAACAATCCTGAGATGAATTACACATTAATGTATAACACTGATCCACTGTCAGTCTTCAAAGCTTCGCTTTTTTTCTCCATAAATTGGACTATTGATTTTGCCGGTTACGGGCCCTGAGTCGAGCGTCTGCAAAATGTAACCGGAAGTAGTAGTAGTTGATACAGGCTAATTTATTGACGTTTACCTCGATTGTAGTGTATGAAAACAACCAAAATAATGCATGGCGATTGGGGTAAAAACGATGTACCGTAAGATAGCAATATTTGACATTCGATTAGAGAATATATTGCACCAGATCACGTATTAAATAATTGTTGTTGTTTTTTTATAACAGAAAAAGCATAGAATTCAGTACCTGGATTTCACATACAGTACAATTATTGATGTCTTTTCTGCGTTTTGGAATTCCTTATTGTTGATGAATACGGAAGGCATATGCTTACCACATGTTCTGGTTAATGTTTCGTAAACCAAAGTTACAGCAGACGAAGAATTAAAAGCGTCAGAAATTTTCGGTGTAAACTGCATCTCGACCGATCGCTAAGTACCCGCGACCTGTTTTAAAGCGAGTATCAGCGAACTTACTTTAAAAATAAAACATAAAAAGCTGATCTAAAAAAAAACTAACTAAAAAGATAAGAGTTGTGTACAATTACAAATAAATTTAGCTCTTGCAGTAGAAAACGCATTAATGTACACACGCATTAGGGAGATCAATTTGTGAATAACTTGGTCGAAAATTTCAAAAATGGGAAAGCACCAAACTACGCCCATATGTGAAACATAAATATTTCAAGATTTTTTCACGAGACCCTATATTTATTTGTAAACAAAAAAAATGGCGGACGGCGGCCAATTTTAAATTGTCCACAATATGCGTTTACTCCGTCAGTCGGTTCTATCTTTTCTTCAGTCTGTAAAGTCATCATCCGTTTAAGCGAGTATATACGATTTTAATGTCAAACTTGTATTTTTTTCAATCTTCAACCAGTGTTCTATTTTATAATGGTGCCATAAACATAATTTTACTTCATTTACAACTCCGAAGTTTGAGCCGATACTGACACGTTTACTCGTATTTGTTGCAGAACCACACGTTATGTATATTTGTCGCACGAGCAAATTTGCACAGAAAGTGGGAATTTCCAAAAATGTGTTGGGTTTTTTAGCATGAAATAATTTTGTACTGTAAAGCTAAATTATTTGTAATTGGATAAAACTCTTACTTTAATTTCGGTGATTTTCTGGTTACATGTCTTTTTTTTCGTAAGATCGTATATAATCGCTATAAAGGGGCTCATTCACAGATTAATGCATTGACGACTTTCATTTTTTTTGTCGCAGATTTAAAAAATCACAGAACAATCAAAGGTAACGATTTCATTCCTAGAGCAACCCTTAATGAAAAGAAGTGTGTCCTACTTTTTGTTACATAACATACATTTTCAGTATTCTACCACTAAATCTTGCGACCAGTGTATTCATTTGAAACAATATGCTGAAGTCCAAACATATTTTGTTATTCAAAATTGTAAAAAAAAATGTTGATCATGCCACCATTAAATTTTATAAAGGCAAACGTTTGCAGTTTCAAATATTGGGGCCAGTGTTTTTTTTTGCAAGCTAATTTTGTTGCTTTTGGTTGTGATTTGCGTTTTTAACGATTTCATATAATTTAAACGATAGCCAAATTCGTGTCTATTTTCTTAATCATGATTGTGTGGAGTTTTATTCGGTTATAATATTAATTTTTTATCTTCTGCTAAAATATACGGCACGTTTTGTATCAAAGGGAGACAACTAGTAAAGAGTGAATGTTTAATGCGTTTTAAAGAGATTTTTACATCACCTTCATCAAATAAAATACTTAAATATAGTATAAATAATGTCAATTTAATATTGACAGCTTTTCGATATAAATATAATGAAGAAAACACCAAACTGCAAATATGGTCCATAGCAGAAATTAAACATAAACTATTGCTTATATCTATTTTCATCTGAATAGGTTAAAAATATTAAGAGTAATAATATTCGATAGCATTTTCATAGTTAATGATATGTTGAAAATGCATATCATGAACATTTCTTATTTATATTTTCAGCGAGTATATACGATCTTACAACAAAACAATATATTTAAAAAAACACACACACACACATAAAAAGGCTGATGACTAAAAAAGCTAGAATTGAAGTTCATAAGATGTTTTTCCCCCCAGAAAATCAACGAAACATAGAATGTTGTCCAAAATACTTAATAGGATTGCTCAATAAAACAAGAGGCCCATGAGGGCCTGAATCGCTCTACTGGCTGGAATGTCAATGGAATGGAAAGTCAACATGTTAGGGAATACTGAAAACACAAATCCTTTCATCCTTGCCAAATGAATTATCAGATGGCTTATATTTTATTTAATTTTANAAATAGTGCTCACTTGAAAAATATCATAACATTTGTCAATATGTTCCTGAAATAACTATGATTTTGATGAAAACGGACACAAGTAAAGCCTTTCTAACAGCCTGGTGCCCTTAGTGCTTAATATTACGACCCCTATTATTTCTTATTTTTAACAATGATATTGTTCACGACATGCATAGTAAAAAATTAGTCTCTTTGCTTACAAAACTTTACCAGCAGAATATATAAATTGCCATGCGTGATTTAATCCTAAATCTGAAACAGGAAAGGTTTCCAGAAATCAACAACCAGCTAAATATATAACTTCACAATGCTTTCACGGAAATCCCGATATTAGTTCCCACAATCAACTAGGTATTTTTCTTTCGAACGATTGAAAACGGCAAATTAATTATTATTACGTTTAAAGCATGGAGTCGCATCAATAAAATGCGAAAATAAAGTTTTAAACTTAAACGCAAACAGCTTGTTACTCTATAAATGTAGTTGTACGTCATTTTTTCGACCACTATTAGAATATTCATATGTTATATGGGATCGTTGCACTCAGGCCAAACGAAAACATAAACATGACAAAATGCAAATAAAAGCAGCGCAACTTGTTTTTGGGTCATCCAAATTTGTATTTATAACTGATTCGTTAAAAGAAATCAACTGTCAGAAACCAAGTATTATTATTTTACAAAATGCAAAATTGACTTACCCTTTACAATTTGTCCGATCTTGTATCTCAATATGTTGGATCGGTTACTAGGTATAATCTTCGTAACGCGAATGACTTACCCACATCCGAATATACACCAACACACTATTTTAATTCATTCCTACCCAATATCTTACCCGAAGAAATAATATATACAATATTTAAATCCAGGCTTAATAGAAGCTTAGCGAAAACACCATCGTACTTTTATATCGGCAACCGATATTGTCAACTACTGCACATACGGTTGAGGTCCAAATCGAGTGCTAATGAACATCTTTTGTATGTGTAAATATATCTCCATGGAGAGAAACCACGATAATTATTACTTCCGTTTAAATCCTTTTCTATTACGTATTGCATTGCGCATTTTGTTATATACTGTATTTTCCAATAGAAATCAGTATGGATTAACTAAGAAAACATAAGTCCTGTCACTACAATTGTCCTTAAATGTGAATGACTCATATTATCCAGTTCACCCTAACTGTATAAGTGCATTCGGAAAAAACCCACAAATGAAAACAATGGTAATTGATCCATAAGTGGTTTGCCATTCACAAATGTTTGTAAATCCGCTCATTCTGCTATAATGATATGGCATTCATCTATTTTTGACATGTTTTTTACCAATTTAAACATTGATTTAGTTCATATAATGTCATTGTACTATTTAAATAAAGTATCTAAAATACTTAACCTGTAATTATTGCATCCGCACTTAGCATGATCCCCACATTTTGTTTACAATGCGATACAATACTTGTCAAAGTGAAAAAACAAATACATTTATGGAAAGTCCCCTTCCTCGCGGTCCCAATGTTAAAAAGTTGCTTGGGACTCTCATAATATATATAAAAACACATAATGCTGCATACATCATTCTGTACTGAATGTCACCTTTAGTAAGATAAATACGTGTTCCAGAAATACATTTAAATATATGTAATAACAAGGGGGCCAAGATGGCCCTAGATCACAAACTTGTACTATGCGACATGGTCAGGTTCGAACCCAGGCGCATGATTTGAACAAACTTAGTAAATGACCTCAATATGATGTCACATAACACATTTAAAAGCTGATATAACAGAAGGTATTATGCCATATAATACAATATCAAAATGATCGAATATAGCAAAAATGATCGAAAACTAAAAAATATCGTCGATCGGTGTAGTGGACACAAAAACACTCTTTACGCCTTAGCTTGTTAGCTACATGCTTTCAACTCATTATGTTTCATCTTATTGCAACTTTATCTAGATTGTTTGTTCCATGGTAGGTTATTTAATCTCCGTGGTTATACTGCAGATATGAGATGCAGATTTACGTAGAGTAGGTACTTTTTTTTTCTTCCTACTTTTGGTCCTGGATTATAGCATAGTCTGTTGCAGCTTCAGACAAAGAGTCATTTCTACTCTAATTCACATCTGTATATTTTCAATTTTTGGGTTTTCAATTGAAGGGAAATATTTTTTTCCGAAATATTTTCGCTGCCAATTTGCAGTTTTGCAATATATATTGTCAACTATTGAGTTCATGCAATCTTCAAAAGTTATCTTTGTTGACAAATTCGACCGTTTCCTACCACGGTTCTATGGATATATGCTTTGCCTTAACTGCAGTTCAGGTTAAGTAATCTCAATAAGTATTTCTCGTCTGGCTTACTTAATTTCTTTCGGAATATTTGTGTGTAAGTAAAGGTATATCTTATAACATTATAACATTAGAATAACATTCCCCGAAATGAACGCTATTGTTTATTTTGTAATCAAGCGGATTTAGAAGATGAATACCATTTTTATATGTATATGCCGTTGTAAAATTGATTTGAGAAAAAATAGCCGTATAGTTAATAATAACCCATCTGTATATAAATTCCAAAAGTTATTAGTTTCATATGACAAATAAGTAATTTCTAATGTATGCACATATATCAAAGAAGCTTTTGTTATCAGACAAACGATCTCAAATAATACTATTTAATAAAGTTCATCACTCCATCGATAAAACTTACGTGTTCTTTCCAACGGTGGTGTTTATTTGTATTTGTTTTCTTAATGAACTATGTTATGTTATACAATTTTATGTTGTTATACTTATAAACGTGACAGAAAATAATGTGTATATTTAAGTATGAAGACCATGTACTTTTGTACAAGTCTGAATAAACTGTCTGTCTATATCTCTGTCTGTCTGTCTAATTCTACAGATAATGTTCTTTTTTTCACTTCGTCTTAAACGTGTTAATTTTTTACAGGTTTGTCATAGAATGGACTTCGATTTTTTTAAACTGAAACAAGGCATTAATACACTATGATCTTGAAAACACCAATGAATAATAATTGAAATCCTTTCCTGATGCGATATTTTTCTAAGTGTTTGTCAGGGAGTCTTTGCATTATTTGTTTTGGCATATAGTGCTTAAACATGCGTTTAAATTTGCCCAATAAATTCGATTAACGTGTTTGTAAAAGCGCGATTTGTTTAGTAAAGACATTTTTTGTTTTCATTGTTAATATCAATCGTTCTGTATACATGTTAACAGAATATCTAAAGTGTTAAATTTGCATCCAACGCATTATTTAGTGACGCATTCGAAGCCATCAACAAGTTTCAAAAGTAAAAATGTATACACGTATTTTGTTATTTATATTTTCAAGCGCAAGCAACGAATCTGAAGCATTAAGCTTAACCTGAATAGAACCTCAAATAATACTTACTTTCCATGCAATAGCATATATACTCATTTCGAGTACAAAATGATTCATTTCACTCCATGCCCCGATTACCTACCCCTGACCATTTCTCCGCCTCCACATCCGTTACCACATCCTTATCAAAGGACTCTTGTACTGGCACCGAAGGCGAGGGTCGAGGGGCAGCCACTTCCGGCTCTGAATCCTTAGCCTGTGGTAACCGTTTCCCGCGCCGATGATCGCCCGTAAGTTCCAAGGTCTTTCCAGTAAAGGGATCGGGAACCAGGTCAAACATGGTGTTCTTGGCACGAGGAACTGGTCTCGGTTGAGGGGCAAAGAAATCGTACCCGTTGTCCGCCATCTTTGAATCTGTCAAATTATATGTATATGTGTTGACAACTATTGCAACAAATAACCATGATTTAATCATGGTTATCATTTATTTGTTGCTTCTGCGTCACATATTGGGAACATGGCCAAAATAACAATGTTTTTTTGAAATCCAGTAAAATCAGAAGTTATAAAAGAAGAACAGACTGAAATAACATTGTTGACACATTAGCAGCTGTTCAAATTTCTAGGTTCATAATAATAACGCATTATTTTGAGGCGATTGTTTGGCATGTCATACAGGGTCCCAACTTACACTTATTAAGTCACATACCGACGTCCTGGTCAGTTAAAGAAGGACCATTCGAAAAACAGTAGAATAGCTGAATTGTATATGAAATGTTATTTTACTATTAAGCGATGTTTTATCGACTGTATGGTAGTGTTTACATTAAAACGTGTTTTGGCATTATTTATATATGACTGGACATCTGTTAAGTAACAGCTTCAAGGACTCGTAAGTTGAACTCGTGAGTTGATAGGGATTTTCCTGCACTTGTTCATCTAACAGGGTATAATTAAGTGTTTTGTTTGTTTGTTATTGGTTGGAGTTTCCGCCGTTTTCAAAATTATGTCAGTCAGGTCACGGCGGTCACTTAACCAACTCACACTTTCCTAGGATAGCTGGTTACAGTGCTAAGTGCACATACTTATGCCAATAGCGTACAACTGACCTTCGTAAATCAATATGGAGAGGGGGATTCGTAGAAAGGAGTTCACGACCAATCCCAACAAAACTCGTGTGACCGGGGACCGAACACGCGATCACTTTTATCGAATGTTTGACTTTACGAACGATTTCTTCCATTGGCAATGGCAAGGGGGAACAGAACGATTACTAACACGACTCATGCATAGATCTTTTTATCAACACTTTTTACTAGACTACACATCGTCAATCTATTTTCTTCTCTTTATTTTTTTTTTTGCAAACGGCCAAACCTTTTAACATCTCATTGACATGTATTAATTATTATATATAATACATATCTGTACGTTAATACATATACATATATAACCTGTGGCTTCTTCCAGTTTATAGACCTACACAATGTACGAAAAACGCGAAACAGCTGAAACGCCATCTTTGAAAAACACGCGTTTAATCCATTCAGACAATTTCTTGGAACCTTTCCCAGTGCATCCTGACAATTGTATCAAGACGAGCATAGAACTTTGCTGCATCAATTACATTTTGCTGCATGAGGCGTCGTCTGCTAAACACATGCATACACATACATAAATTATGCACGTTTTCATTGTGTACACCTACAATTAATTAAGATCATTTATTGGCGTATTTCTTATAACCTATTGAGCAGTTATCAACAACCAATACTAGCATATCGATTATGAACGATAAGTGAAAGACTATAGATCCACACCATGTAAATAACATGCAAATACAGAATAAAAACATCCTTACCTCTTTTCTCTAAATGTGCACCAAACAAAAACACAAACGTTCGCTAAATCTAACGCAATTCCTATCTGTAGTTAGAATAGCATATGCACTTTCATTTTCTAGCTGCGTGAAGCGATATAATGTCTGAGAAATCAAACTGTGTTTTGCATACGCTCAAGTAGGGCCAGAGTTTCTTCGAATTGCATACTGTAGACTCACGTCTGCTCATGGTCCGATCTGAAAATTAGCCGACTAATGTAGTCTGCATTGATTTTTGTACGGGTCGCGCGCTATACAGATCGGTGGACAAGCAACAGTTGACATTACATTGAACCATTACGCTTGTTGATCGATATTTGTGCTACAATTAATTGCACATGGCATTTAATGCAAGACATCTGCAAGTAATTGATAGATGCACATAGTAAATGCTTCCAGATGTCTCACGCAGAAACACGCAACGTAAATTGCAGTTTTAAAATAAAGCAAGAATGTGGAACTAGTTAAACTATGCCATTATTGTAATGATATACTCAACCTGAGAACGTCTTTATTTATCATATCTTATGTTCATTAAGTTAATAATAAGTTACATCATGAATAGTATTCCAATAATACAATACTTTCTTTATAGAATCAATGCCGATGATGACATTAGACCTTATTGTCTATCCTTTTATATATGTGTTTTATATTAGCAAATATTTGTGATCAATTATATAACAAATTATATACAGTAAACTGACTTGTAGCTTAATTCGCAGTAAAACCTGTTAGCAAATTGGAAAAGTAGTTTGTCAAATGCTAGAAATTACTCTTGCTAACTATCAAGGCAATTGACATCAATCTGCCTTATTTGTTAAAAACGAATTGTAAACAATATTTAACTGCAATTTCCTTTATTTATTGAAGACTTGTGTTGCATTAAAGTCGTGTTCAACGACGTTTAATGATACATCGAAGTAAACATAAATCACAATTTCTCGGACGTCCTTCTAAAGAACAATATGTACTAAATGTCATATTAGTTTTTAGAAAAACCGCTTCATTTTGCAACACTATATTTACTATTGCAGTGATGAACATAATTTTGTTTATTATGTCAGTGTTTTGTTGCACATGGCAGTACGCATTTCAATCATTTCACGAAAGGAAATCAAGGGAAAATGATTAATATTGGTTAGATCGATGGACGGTATCAAATTCCCCTTGAAGGTCTGCAAACGGTCCATTTAATTTTCGTAACACGCGCAATTATCTTTTTGTATAATAGCGTTGTCAGATGTACGTAATTCTTAAGCAAGTTAGATTTTCAAACTTTTAATCAAGTACATGTAGATTGTTACTCTTTATTTTTTGTACTATCATATAAAACATATATCGTACGTAAAATCTCAATTACTTATCCAGCAGTTATTGACACGATTTGTGTTCCTCTCTTTATTTATTGGAATACTAGATACTGATATAAATTCTATGTTTTTGTCTAACAATTTGGAAGAACGCGTTATTGCCTAATGGTCATATAAAATATGTCGACGTGATGTTTTTCCATCAACAAAATTTTAATGATTTTAATATAAATAATTTAATTATACATCCTTAAGCTTGTTCCGAAGAATTTTATATATTTCACATGTCCTATTACATGGAAGTTTATATGTTGCGAATCATTATTTAATATTTGTAATTATCATTTTTAAACATGTATTTTATTTTCTGTAGTCGAATTTTATGCAATAAGTCATTTATTGCACACGACTGCTTGCAAACGTTTGATATAAAAATACAATAGATTGAGATGACGCCCTTTTTGTTCATATTATACTAAAAATACTCAGTTTGTTAGTCTGTACCGAACGATTCTATATACTGGTATTAAATAAGTGACCATAGATTATAATGGCACACATTATTTTAAAAACTGTGGCCATGCATTATTATATTATTTCAATTAACGTATCTCAGTTACAATAATGTTCAGGTGACATATGGGTGTAATAGTTCCGTCACGAGTAAGTCACATAATCAAGTAATTTACTGCCTTTTTAATGGAACATTGTTTTTACATTTAATGCACTGATTCTGTTTCTAAATTCAAGAAACAATCATGTAAAACTTCGGAAAGTAGATAAATAACAAAACAATATTAACCACAAATTGAATATAGTCAGTTTACTTTATGCAACTAAGATTTTTCGGGAATTAAATTAAAGATCCGTAAATGCTCAAAATCAACGGATATTTCGAAAAATAAAGTTAACCTATAAAACAAATCAGTCTTCCTTATAGCAACAGTCAAAATTTCAACGCTAGATTTGGTCTTGTAACATTGATTTAACGAGATACGAAAGGACCGTTTTTATTTTGTGTGGGACAATATATTCCATTTAAATTTCCCGCGACGATATCCGGACATATACGAACGAACGCGAGGCCGGCTTCGGGCAGCGTCGGAAGCATGACGTAGCTAGAAGTAATAAATATAGGCCAATGCTTAAAAGTCATAAAGGTCAATACTTAAAAGTCATAGTTAAAGGCCAATACTTAAATGTCACAATTAAAGGCCAATGCTTTGAAGTCATAATTAACGGAAAATGCGCTCAAGTCATATTAAAACGCTAATACTTAAAAGTCATGATTAAAGGCCAATCCTTTAAAGTCGTAAAATCCAATGCTTAAAACATAATTAAAGACCTATGCTTAAAAGTCATAATTAAACGCAAATGCTTAAGTCATAATTAAATACTAATTCTCAAACGATTTGCATGATTCACTTTTGTAGACGTTAACTTTCTCGTTCAAACGGCAAAATGAAAATGATCTGCATTCCTTACACCATGTTAACCAAGTTATGAGGACATGGCGCACGTTTAGTCTGTGTCTCTGCTCAAATAAAAAGGTCACACTTTTTTTTTTAAATTACAATATGTATTTTGACAACGGACTAGACAGGCTCTCATCATTTTATATTCTTATCACCAACAAAACTAATATTTTACATTTTAATTGTTAAAACATATATTAGAAAATAATTATCACATGAAGTGCATCTTATATACCATGAATTTAATTACATTGAGCACTTTTTAATCAAGAGTTGTTGACACGTACTTTCTACTGCATTATCTTCTACAGTACGCCAAAGACGGGTATTGGGATTTTCGTAGGAGGCGATCCATGTTTGTTTATGGTTGGCTTGGGCCTTGGAACGAAATTGACGAGAAAATTTCCGGCGAAGAGAGCACGTTGTTCAATCTCGTATTCTAGTTCCATGGCGGCTTCGTCAGCGAGAAAAGTGTCACAGGGCGACACATAGAACCCCCTGTCACCATCGCTTCCTTCGCATGTTGGAGGTCTGGTAGTATTTGCAAAGATTGATACGCGAAGGAGCTTCAGCATTTCCTGTAGCCGCGAAACTAATTCCGCGTCGGTGCGTGGGAACCGGATCTTGCTGTCAGGATGGCGTAACCTGTTTTCAATAAACTCATATAATATGGCAGATTCCGTCGTTGCCGACGTTTTGCGCGGTTAATTTCCGGGTCTTTGCCTCTTACCTCAGATCTATCGCTTCTATCTCTTGTTACCACAGATGCATCGCTTCTTTGTCTTGTTACCACAGATGTATCGCTTCTTTGTCTTGTTACCACAGCTGTATCGCTTCTTTGTCTTGTTACCACAGATGTATCGCTTCTTTGTCTTGTTACCACAGATGTATCGTTTCTTTGAGGCACATAAGCTGCTTTCGTCTCTTTTCTTTCCCGTTTATGGTTTGCATTTGTGCAGCTCATTGTGGCATTGCTGAACTTCGGGTTAGCAGCAATAGCAGTTGTATTCATTTTATTAGGATTCGGGCTACGAAAATCCTTCAGGTGTCTGCTCCAGGATGCAACTTGTCCTCCTGAATTTTTTTATGCCTTTAATAAGCCTGTGTCAATCTTGGAAGTAGCATTTTAGACGCTCATTTTCCAGGACTCCGTCTGTCCGATGTGTCTCGACGTTGACATCTGTCCAGGTGTCAACAATGCCGCCATTTTGAACCTTGGCTGACAAGTATTCAGTTTTGATGTCACTGTTTCAAGTGCGAAGTTTTGCTTGCATTCTGTTGTTTTGACTGCTGAAAGTGGGCGACAGATCCGAACTTTTGCGGGTTTTTGTGGTTCTGACTGTGTACTGAATAATCGCTTCCCGGGTTTGGTTCCTTCCAGGTATCCAGTTTCGATGTGATTGCGTTCATTTGGAGATTTCTGGCAGCATTTTTCGTTGAATCATCTTGAAATGTGCCACTGAGCCGTTTTCCGTTTCATTGCCTGGATTTAGGGCACTGCAGCTTCTTTCGACGTTCTTCCACGTGTCTACTCGCTTGTGAATGTCTTTCATGTGTCGCAGTCTTTCCGCGTTGTCCCTCTGGATTTTCTGGAAGTGAGCGACAGAGCCATGCGATATCGACTCTGAATAACTGAATTCCTTGTCCGGCGTATGCCAAGTTTGAAATCTTTGTCCAGTCAGATTTCCGCCTTTCGGATAATCGTTGTTTTCATTAACTAAATCGTAGTCTTGCATTTCAGATGTATTAATGCGACTGATGCCTTTTGAAGATGTGCTCTGTGATCGTTGAACGTGCGAGCTGGCCTGTATGTGCTTAAGACGTCGCAGTTTGATGGCATTTTCCATTTTGATGTTCTTCATATGCTCAAGACAACCGTACTTCTTAGCTGGAATGATATGGTCAACATCCATATTAACATTAGATGGTGGTCTTCGAGAAGTTCCGGAAACGGGTTCACAGTCATCATTGCCAGAATATTGCTTGCCATAGAAATCGATGTTGTCATTTGGTTTGCAGGTAGTTGGTCCACAATCGTGATTCTCCGCAGCATTCTTGTCATAGTCAGATTCATCGTCACGACGGGGCTGTCTGTTCTGCACAGGCAGTGTTACATCAGACAAAGCAAACCTTCCGGCTTTCGGAGCTACATTGCTGGTCACGGCACCACTGGAAGTGATGTTTTTCAGTGACTTCATTTTGATAGCGTTCTCCATCTTCATCTTTTTCATATGATCAAGGCTTCCGTACTTCTTAGCTGGTATGATATGGATGGCATAAACATTCACATTTGTGTGTGGGTTCTCGGAAATTGCCGTTTCTCCGCAAGGCCCACTTGCTGTTGTTTGGACCATACCATCATCATCGGTCTTGCCATGAGGAACGTGTTTCGTTTTGTCGTCCGTGTTAGTCTGAAAGTAGCTAGATGCGTGAACTTTGTCGTCCGCGCACTGACTAAAAGGCATGCTTACTCGCGCGATTTTCTGCTTGTGACACTCACCCACGGCGCCGCAATCATTGCTTATCTCTTGAATGACGTACTTCAAGTTTCCGGTATCAAAAGATTGATTTGCTTCTGTCTGTTTGGTGTCGTTATCTTGCGTGCTGTACATTGGGTGCCCATCTGACACAGAACGATTCATTGGCGACCGATTGAATTTGTATCGGGATATTGCGTTTTTCGACAACGCGGAAAGATCGCCAACAGTGAGTGCATGCATGCTGTTCCAGAATTCTCCCTTCATATTAGCGAGCTTAGAAATGTGGCACGGAATGGTTTTAGGACTGATCATGTTGGAGCTGTAGTCATTCCCTTGTCTCGACACCCGTATATTCATGATGACGCTCGTGTCGAACTTAATCAATTTGTCAAGCGCCGTTCTTCCACTTGTGGAATTTGAAATACGCCTACTTGTCGTTATCATCTCCATCCTTTTCATTCGAATGTTATTTTCAAGTTTGATCTGCCTCATGTGTTCCATTCCTCCGTATTTTTTCGCAGGCAAAACTTTGAAGGCCTCGAGTTGCGGCCTAGGCGTTTCGACAGCGTTGGGTTGGCTATAACATGTTTCTATGACACTCGGCGTGTCGTGTTTCCGAGAGTCAATCATGTTGGAGGAGAACGCAGCGTTGTGGTTTGGCAACTGAACTTTGCGAATTACGTTAATGTCTGTCATTACGGCTTCGTCCAAAAGCACAGCCTGGCTCCTAACGTCGCCAAAAGCACATTTAACTGTGCAAGCCTTCTTTTGATGGATGTTCATTTTATGTTTATAACTCGTCTTCCTTATTTGCACCATAGCGGCATATGGTTTGGTTTCTGTTGGTCCATGCGCCTCTTTACATTCAGCCTTATTGTCATCTATCTTATCGCTTCCTTGTTCTTCTTCCTGTAGGTGAACACCTTCGGAGTTGCATACAAGCTCTTTATCACAGCAGAAAACCGAGTTGACATATTGATTGGATGTGCTTTTCTCTCTCTCGGAAACCAAAACCGTAGTTAGTGCATCCTCTGTTGTGGTTTGAGGAGTTGTTGAAGCTTAAGTCGTTGTCGTCTTCCATGGTGGTACAACAATTAGTGTACTCAACTTCTTATTTTAAAACTGCTTGGCGAAGTTTACTGAAACTTTTGCCACAAGTGAACCTTTAGGTTTACATGTATATACATGACATTGTACAGGGAAGAGTTTTGATAGCGACCGAACTCGGTAGAATTGTGGCCATGTATTATTTAAGGAATACGGACTGCAATTTAAGCCGAATGAGGGCTTTCCCCCTTTTTTCACAATAAAAAGTGAGGCTCGCTCTGCGAAAACGGGTTTTACTGCATGTACATAAAGTGTCGTCCCAGATTAGCCCGTGCAGTCCGATCTATCAGGGAAAACACTTTCCTTTTTATTGTAGTTTTTCGTTTAAATGCATACTTCACATGCTAATCTGGGACGACTCTATGCCCATGCTTTAAACCACGTTTTCCCACAGAGAGGCTCACACGTATGAAACTTAATTAGTGTTGGTGGCGCGATCTTCGCCATAACATGTAATGTATGGGCATCAATGTCTGTGACAGATCTGGTTTGATCACTCGAAATAGAAATGTGTTCTTGTTGTACCAATATAGTTTTGACCTGATAGGTGACTATTGTAATCGAATCAAAGTCTTTTAAACTGATCGTGCTGCCTCACTAGGATATAAAGTTTTCACTTCTGAATTTTGTCACTCCGGGTAATAATGACATACTAATTTCAGTGACTGTTTGAAAAGTAAATGTTGACAAAAAAAATCTGTGAAACAAAAAAACACTCAAGCAATTTTCAATATACACGGGCAAAATGTCTTTTTTGCTTCGATTTAAGCTCATCACATGTCTCTGTTAATTAGCGCAGCTCAAGCGAGGACGTCCTCCTCTTAGCGATTCATCAAGAAAAAAAGAAGAAAAGAGAGCGTGCAAACATGAAAGTTTGTGTGGGGCAATACATTAATGAATGGAACTGCATTAAGGAAAGAATGGGGTTTTCCCATGATTTTGAAGTTGCCCGTTATCTATCATAATAGCGCGCGGACGTAATAGAAACTAGATGACATCGTGCAACCATTTTTAGATACCAAAAAGTTGCAGACTGTTTGTATTTTAAAATGCCTGTAAACCATGAATGACTAAAAAAGAAAATTTCTAAAATACCGATTTTCTTTTACAATTATTAGTTTATATTGATTAAAATATCACGACTGATATATTACATTACTTGAAAAAAGTTCATATTTTCAGTATATTCGGTAATAAAATTTCGCGATATGAAATCGAAAGTACATCGCGAAAATAGGTGACATAACGATATACACACTATAAATACCGCAAGTAGATTGATCATTTTATATATAAAATATATACAATTCACTACGCATGCACAATTTGCATTCCTGGGTTTACCACGTGACGATGATAATCAATCTACTTGCGTTATTTATAGTTAACTGGTACACGGTGCCTATACCACGTGACTTTTTAAGATCTGTGTTGGGAGAATAACGTGCGACCCAGATAACACTTTTAAGGATGTCTTTTTAAATATTTCACCATTTTTAATGGGATAAAGTGGGGAGCCCGCTCATTCGTGAGAGTTTTCTATAGGGATCATGATTTTTTTTTTAACAAATAAGTATTTGTTTTAGTAAAGTGCAATCGCGCGTTTGTAATATGAAGTCCCAACACTGATCAGACATTTTTCTAACCGTTCAAACGCGCGATTGTACTACTGAAAAAATACATATTTGTTTAAAAAAATCATGATACCTTTGAACAACTCTCACGAATGAGCGGGCTCCCCACTTCATCCCTTTTTAAAAATGGTGAAATATTTAAAAAGAAATCCTTAAAAATGTTAACTGGGTCGCGCTTTATTCTCCCAACACAGATCTTAAAAAGTCACGTGGTATATGCACCGTGTGGTAGTTACCTGGTAGACATACCCAGTAAAAATAAAAAAATAAAAAAATAAAGTAATGTTATCGAATCTGATTTGCTTGTATTAAAACATTCTGGCCATTTTGGATTTTTCAAGACAGTAACATGATAACTTTGGCAAATACATGTTATGTTATATGAATATGATTTGTGTACCTTTATATTTATATTGAAAGTATGGTTATAGCAGTTTATTTTTAGAGACTGAAATCATTCTTTTTAATACCACATCGATGACTAATTCGAAATATTTCTACTTGACCGGATATTTTTGCATCTGAACTGGCGATCATATCATGTAATATTCTGGAATCTGTAGTTGTCAAATCGTTAACAAATGGCAACCCAGCGCAAATCAGCGTATCATAACGTACGGACACGCAACACATCGTTTGAAAGCCTTATACACTGTATCTCAGAGAAAGACCACGACTTATTACGTGTGGCCTGTTGTGGCGTTAGCTGTCGATCGAATGATATAGTATGGTGTATATATATAAGATTGTTGTGTTCTCGTTATTGTCATTATTAGAAGTGTAACATATAGAAAGATATCACTACACAACTAATGCCAACTTGAAAAAGCCTTGAATTATATTTTGTAGATTGTATATTGAATTGCACTTTATAAAATCAAGTTTAAATTACCATAGTGATTCTATGTTGGGATCGGATAAAACACTAGATCGACTAGAATTGTGACTTTCGTTTGCATTTTTAGTTAAGGATATGTTCATAGACGAACATTTACAGATTTCGAAAATGTTGGTCTTAAATCTTATAAAGGCAGTACAATTTTTTTAAAGCTTACCAACAAATCACTATCATTTGCAATTAATATATTTGTAATAGTGTGTCTTTTATGGGAAATCCTTATTTGAAAATATATATTAAACTATTAAACATGTGAAACCCTTTTCTTCGGTACACGGTAAAAACATTCATCACTTATTTAGAAGTTCACTCATGCATTTTACAATATGAATGGTTTAGTATAGCATTACGCTCGTTCGATTTTATTATTTTTATTTCATCTAATTTCTACTTATTTGTTTTGTTACTTCATACGTTAACCGATTGCAGTTTATACAATGAAAGTACATTTTTNTATTGTGAAGCGCAATAGAATATGTAAATAATTTTTGCGCTATATAAATGCTATGTATTTGTATTTGTATTTTACTTACTTGTTCTTCCTGTTGGTGAACACCTTCGGAGTTGCATACAACCTCTTTATCACGGCAGATAGCTGGGATCTCAGAAAACATGGTAGATCACCAATCAAACTACTTGGCGAAGTTTGCTGAAACTTTTGCCACAAATTAACCTTTAGGTTTACATGTATATACATGGCATTGTACAGGGATGAGTTTTGATAGCGACCGAACTCGGTAGAATTGTGGCCATGTATTATTTAAGGAAAACGGACTGCAATTTAAACCGAATGAGGGCTTTTCCCCTTTTTTCACAATAAAAAATTAGGCTCGCTCTGCGAAAACGGGGTTTAATGCATGTGCATAAATCGTCGTCCCAGATTAGCCCGTGCAGTCCAATTTATCAGGGAAAACACTTTCCTTTTTATTGTATTTTTTCGTTTAAATGCAGACTTCACAGGCTATTCTGGGATGACACTATGCCCATGCTTTAAACCACGTTTTCCCACAGAGAGGCTCACACGTATGAAACTTAATTGGTGGCGCGATCTTCGTCATAACATGTACTGTATGGGCATCAATGTCTGTGACAGATCTGGTTTGATCACTTGAAATAGAAATGTGTTCTTGTTATACCAATATAGTTTTCACCTGATAGGTGATTATTGTAATCGAATCAAAGTCTTTTAAACTGATCGTGCTGCCTCACTAGGATATAAAGTTTTCACTTCTGAATTTTGTCACTCCGGGTAATCACATTGTAATAATGACATACTAATTTCAGTGACTGTTTGAAAAGTAAATGTTGACAAAAATCTGTGAAACAAAAAAGCGCTCAAGCAATTTTCAATATACACGGGCAAAGTGCTTTTTTTTTTACTTCGATTTAAGCTATTAAATCACATGTCTCTGTTAATTAGCGCAGCTCAAGCGAGGACGTCCTCCTCTTAGCGATTCATCAAGAAAAAAAGAAGAAAAGAGAGCGTGCCAACATGAAAGTGTACGTGGGGCAATACATAAATGAATGGAACTGCATCAATGAAAGAATTGGGTTTTCCCATGATTTTGAAGTTGCCCGTTATCTATTATAATAGCGCGCGGACGTTATATAAACTAGATGACATCGTGAAACCATTTTTAGATGCCAAATGGTTGCAGACTGTTTGTATTTTAAAGGGACTGTAAACCACGAATGACGAAAAAAGAAAAGTTCTAAAATACCGTATTTTTTACAATTACTAGTTTATATTGATTGAAATATCTAAAATAGAACTTTTCTTTTTTCGTCATTCGTGGTTTTCCCTTCAACGTTTTTACACAACTATTACTTGTTTTAGGGTCTTCCTGTTGTACTTAATCTTCCTATTCCACGTTTTGTTGTTGGAAGATTTTACATAGCATATAAGTATTGGGAAGTGTTTACGGGTCTTTAAATAAGAGGAAATCTAGGATCATAGTTCAGAGGTAATAAGCAAATCTTCTAAATTACCTTTGGTCGTATACAGTTTTTTTTAAACCTATTTATTTTTGCTGGATTGCATCGAAAGCCGTAGGCTTTTTTGAAACGCTCTCGAGTCCGTTTCCTGGGACTAGATGTCTATGGGGGATCTCACAGTGATCGAAACCGTGACATCCAGGTCGATCTTATACAGTATACAGTTGCCATATTAAACTGCGACTGTTTTGAATTATGATTTATGTCGAGCATATTAGTTTTGTTAATATTTCCTTAATGACCATCCCGACCAGTGTTGCTCTGGATCATATACGTATAACTTTTTATGTGTAATCATATTAAAGTCTTGTCTAGTTGCATAATTTACCAGCGAACCAGGTCTACAGTAAAATGATTTGTGTAAGGACTTAAAAAAGTAGACCTTCATTACGTGTTTATTTATTAAATGAAACATTGTTGAAATCGTTTATAATGGACATTTTTATTCAGATCAAAACAACATACACTCACATTTGATTTTGGGAAACAAAAAACATATCTTATAGCGGCTGCATGCGATATATGATATATGCCGTGTACGTTGATTCTTTTTTTAACGTAGGATAAAGTATAACCTCGAAGACGAAGTACTTTTTTGGCCATCCGATTGGGATGATATCATGTCGGGAAATACACAGACTATTGCAAATATTTCGGTCAAATATTGGTTATTGCCATATTAAATGATTCTTCGAATCTGATTTGTTTGTAATATAACATTCTGGCAATTTTGGATTTTTTTTTCAAGACAGTAACATGATAACTTTGGCGAATACCTGTTATGTTATATGAATATGATGTGTATACCTTTATATTTATATTGCAAGTATGGTTATAGCAGTTTATTTTTAGAGAATGAAATCATTCTTATTAATACCAAATCGATGACTAATGCGAAATATTTCTACATGACCGGATATTGTCGCATCTGAACTGGCGATCAGATCATGTAATATTCTGGACTCTGTAGTTGTCATATCGTTAACAAATGGCAACCCAGCGCAAATCAGCGTATCATAACGTACGGACACGCAACACATCGTATGGAAACCTTATACACTGTTTCTCAGAGAAAGACCACGACTTATTACGTGTGGCCAATTGTGGCGTTAGCTGTCGATCGAATGATATAGTATGGTGTATATATATATAAGATTGTTGTGGTCTCGTTATTGTCATTATTAGAAGTGTAACATATAGAAAGATATCACTACACAAATAATGCCAACTTGAAAAAGCCTTGAATTATATTTTGTAGATTGTAGATTGAATTGCACTTTATAAAATCAAGTTTAAATTAATATAGTGATTCGATGTTGGGATCGGATAAAACACTAGATCGACTAGAATTGTGACTTTCGTTTGTATTTTTAGTTAAGGAAATGTTCATAGACGAACATTTACAGATTTCGAAAATGTTGGTCTTAAACCTTATAAAGGCAGTACAAATTTTTTAAAGCTTACCAACAAATCACTATCATTTGCAATTAATATATTTGAAATAGTGTGTCTTTTATGGGAAATCCTTATTTGAAAATATATATTAAACTATTAAACATGTGAAACCCTTTTCTTCGGTACACGGTAAAAACATTCATCACTTATTTAGAAGTTCACTCATGCATTTTACAATATGAATGGTTTAGTATAGCATTACGCTCGTTCGATTTTATTATTTTTATTTCATCTAATTTCTACTTATTTGTTTTGTTACTTCATACGTTAACCGATTGCAGTTTATACAATGAAAGTACATTTTTCAAACTATGAAAACATGAATGAAGACGTCAAATAAAATGGACACAACTATGACTTTATCCAGTCCATTAATATCACGAGTTGTCGTTCCGATTTATGTGTTATTGTTGCTGTTGATATCCCCTCAAATGGCGGACGATTTCCTACCATATATCCCTCATATTGTATTTTCAATAAATAAGCCATAGTTTTTTTTAGTAGAATGCGTTTGAAGTGAATGCAAAACATACATTATAACGAACAAANGTTGTCATATCATACCATATTTTATTAAACTCGTCCAGGAAATTCGTTAGTAAGCTCGCCAAAGGCTCGCTTACTTTTATACAAAATTCCTGAACTCGTTTAATAAAATATGGTATGATATGACAACAAGTGTCAGATCCTAAATATATCAATGTAAATGACGTTGAGCTTTACATGCTTAAGTTTTAATAAACTATTCTATTCTGTTCTGATAATTTAGTCTCTCGGAACATTAAGCGATAAATTGCACAATGAATCTGCATAAAAATATCAAAATAACTTAATATGATATTCGGTTATAATGGTCTCGTAACCCCCAAATCACGGTGCCTATACCACGTGACTTTTTAGGATCTGTGTGGGGAGAAAACTATCAAAAAAAGCGCGACTCAGGTAACATTTTTAATGATTTCTTTTTAAATATTTCACCATTTTTAATGGGATAAAGGGGGGAGCCCGCTAATTTGTGACAGTTTTCTATATTATCATGATTTTTTTTAAACAAATAAGTATTTTGTCAGTAAAGTGCAACCGCGCGTTTTAACGGGAAGAAAAAATAAATGATCAGTGTGGGGACTTTATATTACTTTGACACAGAAACATCACCTCTGGTAAAATTAAGCAATAAACGTCAAGGGCGGAGCTTATAATATATCATTGTGTATGCAGTTTCAGGTTTCTGTTATATATTTATGAAAAACAGTTCAATAAAAACATTCTTATTGTAATAGGATCTGTGTGGTATACGTTTTTAGAAAGATCTGTGTGGTATCCGTGTTCCTGCAATTTACGGATAAATTGTTATAGTAACTACAATACATATAGTAACTATTTAATTTCAAAGATAGTAATTACCTGATGATCGGACCTGGTCATGACACACATCTATATCGATAAATATATATAAATACGGGAGTGATCTGGTAAAAACATCCCACAACTGAAGCGTACATATTGAAAACGTACCCAACTATGGTCAAAACGTACCTCAAGACTTCTGAAAACTTATCCAGGGTAATGCGGCGTTTCATGTTCATCGGAAAAATATTTTTAACATCGGACATTCACTTTTGTAATAGCGACCCGATTAATAAATTTGTATGGAACGCCATGACGTCTTATACTACCAAAACTTGTGATATTACGTCAATCTGACTGTGCATGAATGCCTGTAACCATTATGTATATATGCATAATTACAATATATAAATACATATTTTGAATATATACAGATAAAGCATTAATATATTAAGATATACTTTTCTTATATTTAGATAAAATGTAAAAACATACAGATACGAATGTATTTTACACAGATAATCTTCCATTATAACTTCTTTATATGAAGGCAAAACATATTTATATGAACATATATCGTTATGATAACGAATATTTTTTCATTATGTATAGGCATAACTTGTTTATATAAAGGCAATTTGTCATTTACACCCAAGCAATTAAAGTCGTACAGTGACATAAGTGATATGATGTCCGGTGTTATCTTCTCCTGTCTGAAGCGCCGCATCACTCCTTCCACTCCAAGTCGCTCAAGTATCAAATCCATATCCATTGTTGTAAAATGATGCAAAACAAATTTTCTCCCGTGTGTATATATTCAAAATATGTATTTATATATTGTGATTATGCATATATAAAATGGTTACAGGCATTCATGCACAGTCAGATTGACGTTATATCACAAGTTTTGGTATTATAAGACAGTCACATCATAACGTTAAAAGGTGAGGTACACAAACGTAACACTTAAACGACGTCTTTTTTTTTTATATTTTTACGAATACGTAAGATTATTACGTCTTCATTTCGTCTTTTGTATATGTCAAGAATGTAACAAGCATGATGAACTCTGTGAATCTTTATTAAATATTACCATAATTATATTCTCTTTGATAAAATAAAATTATAAAATTGTATGTCAAATGTTAGGTTAACAAATATCATGTTCATGCACTTTAACATACACAATACGAGTATAACGAATAACAACTTCAAGCACTCACTCATTTCATAAAATTATTAAATTACTCATCTAGAAACAAACTATCATTTGAAAAATAAGTGTAGTTAATTAACAATTGATATTCTATGTTTAAAAAAGAATGATGAAACAATTATACATTTCAATTCAAATATACATACAAACGGGGCGAACAATTCATTTTGATTAAACATATATATCTGTTTAATTTACGCAACTACTATAAACATTTACAATGAAAAGTCTTCTAACGTTTTTTGTATTTAGAAAATACTTTATTTTTACATTTTGTGTAGTTATCTGACTTGGCGATATCGGTAATAATTTCCTTAAACGCGCGCGCGACCGTGTCATTCTTCTGTTTTAACTTATTTTGATGCCTTTGATTGCGTTTCAAGACTGCATTTGGACACTTTTTGTTAATTTCCCTTTTTCTTTGCTTTTGTTTTTCCCTCTTCAGATGTTTATAACGGTCGAACGGATGTGTCTTTTTTTTATTCTTTGTGAGACTGCGAACCTAAAACATGTATTTTAAACGATAAATAGTTTTTATTTCCATTATTAAAGTTATCACGTAGCATGTAAAATAACATTAGAAACGTTTGACGTCAAGAACATATGAGTTTTAAATTTGACGCCACTGGACATTTTTAAGACATAAGAAAAAAATGAATAATTTTCCTATTTTTGTATCGAACGCACTAAAATTTGCAGTACATACTCTATGAAAAAAAACGGTTTCAGACATATGATTATGTTGACGAAAGTTAAATAATAGCTATAGCAATAATAACTTCAATATTTATCTCTTTCAAATATCAAAATGTAAACGTTAAACTGGACATTTTTTAAGACATTGTTTGATTTTAAATAAAACAAGAGTGCCAAACTGTCACAAGATACGCCCGTTCGAAGGTTTTGGACACCATGCTCAATGCTTGAAATGCACTAAGTGACCTCAAGACCTAGTTATTGACTTGGCATGACCCATATTTGAACTTGACCTAGATATCATTTAGATGTAACATCTGACTAAATTTGGTGAAGATCAGATGAAAACTACTTCAATTAGAGAGCGGACACCATGCTAAATGCTTTAAATGCACCATGTGACCTCGTTTTTGACCGGGCATGACCCATATTCGAACTTGACCTACATATCATCTAGACACAACTTGTAACCAAATTAGGTGAAGATCAGATGAAAACTACTTCAATTAGAGAGCGGACACCATGCTAAATGCTTGAAATGCACTAAGTAACCTCGTGACCTAGTTTTTGACCCGGCATGACCCATATTTAAACCTGACCTACATATCATATAGACACAACTTTTGACCAAATTTGGTGAAGATCGGGTGAAAACTACTTCATTTAGAGAGCGGACACCATGAAATCCTTGAAATGCACTAAGTGACCCCATGACCTAGTTTTTGACCCGGCATGACCCATATTCCAACTTGGCCTAGATATTGTCTAGACTCAACTTCTGAGCAAGTTTGGTGAAGATCGGATGAAAACTATTTGAATTAGAGTCCGGACAAAGTGGCGCCGTTGAAAATGCACTAATTGACCCTATGACCTAGTTTTTGACCCGGCATGACCCATATTCGAACTTGGCCTATATATCAACTAGATGCAACTGCTGACCAAGTTTGGTGAAGATCGGATGAATACAATTTGAAATAGAGTCCGGACAAAGTGGCCCCTTTGAAAATGCACTTATTGACCCTATGACCTAGTTTTTGACCCGGCATGACCCATATTCGAACTTGGCCTAGATATCAACTAGATGCAACTGCTGACCAAGTTTGGTGAAGATCGGATGAATACAATTTGAATTAGAGTCCGGACAAAGTGATGCCTTCCGCCCGCCGCCCGCCGCCCGCCGCCCGCCAAGGGGTTTCACATAATACGTCCCGTATTTTATACGGGCGTATAAAAAGTCGTACGTCGCTCAATTCAAATGATATTTGTTTATGGAAATATATGACAAAAACGTATTTTATGTATGCGATAAGATTTAACACACATATGAAAATGCCAATTTTATTGACACCTAAACGCAAAAAATTACAAAAAAAAGTTAAATTATATAAATCTCAGGAATCTTACCTTTATTTTTCTTTCACTCCATCCCCTTTCAATTTAACCGGAAATGCACAAAACTGACGTCAGTTTGTTTTTGACGTCTGTTGATTATCATTTTTTTTAAATAAAATAAGAAAATATAAATTGTTTAATTCGGAATTTACGTTTTAACCATAGTTGGGTACGTTTTCAATATGTGCGCTTCAGTTGTGGGATGTTTTTACCAGATCACTCCCGTATTTATATATATTTATCGATATAGATGTGTGTCATTACCAGGTCCGATCATCAGGTAAATAATATCTTTGAAATAAAATAGTTATTATGTGTATTGTAGTTACTATAACAATTTATCCGTAAATTGCAGGAACACGGATACCACACAGATCATTCTAAAAACGTATACCACACAGATCATATTACAATAAGAATGTTTTTATTGAACTGTTTTTCATAAATATATAACAGAAACCTGAAAATGCATACAAAATGATATATTATAAGCTCCGCCCTTAACGTTTATTGCTTAATTTTACCAGAGGTGATGTTTCTGTGTCAAAGTAATATAAAGTCCCACACTGATCATCCATTTTTCTACCCGTTAAAACGCGCGATTGCAATTTACTGACAAAATACTTATTTGTTTAAAAAAACATGAAACATATAGATTACTCTCACGAATTAGCGGGCTCCCCCATTTATCCCATTAAAAATGGTGAAATATTTAAAAAGAAATCATTGAAAATGTTACCTGAGTCGCGCTTTTGTTGATAGTTGTCTCCCCACACAGATCATAAAAGGTCACGTGGTATAGGCACCGTGAAAATGGAAATCACGTAAGTGAAAATGCAGCGCTACAATTACTAACGGTAAAGGTACGGAAAACCGATAGTGCCATCGTGGTTACACATTAAAATCCAGAGAGCGAGAATGCGAGAACGCGATAGTACGAAGGCGACAATGCGACAATACGATGACGACAGTGCGACAATACGATGGCGAAAATGCGATAGTACGATGGCGACAATGCGACAACGCTATAGTAAGATGACGATAATGCGACAGTGCGACAATACGATGGCGACAGGGCGATAGTACGATGGCGACAATGCGATAGTCATATCGTAATGTCGCCATTGTATCATCGCATTTTCGCCATCGTACTATCGCATTGTCGCCATCGTATTGTTGCACTGTCGTCATCGTATTGTCGCATTGTCGCCATCGTACTATCGCGTTCTCGCATTCTCGCATTGTCGCCATCGTACTATCGCACTGTCGTCATCGTATTGTCGCACTGTCGTCATCGTATTATCGCACTATCGCATTGTCGCATTGTTGCCATCGTATTATCGCACTATCGCCATCGTATTGTCGCTCTGTTGTCATCGCAATGTCGCATTGTCGTCATCGTACTATCGCGTTCTCGCTTTCTCGCCATCGTACTATCGCATGATCGCCATCGTATTGTCGCACGGTCGTCATCGTAGTGTCGCATAGTCGCCAACGTACTATTACGTTCTCGCATGCTCGCCCTCTGGATTTTTATGTGTAACCACGATGACCTTAAAAGTATTCCGTAGTAAAGGCTTGAAAACAGGCGAACTGTTTTGTTTGTGAACGCACTTTTTTATGCCGATCCTAAACTCGTTTATTTTGTTGTATCGAAAGAAGGCTCAACCAGACAAATTGACCAATGTCATAAAATAAAATCGTATTCTCAATGTTAATCCTATAACCCGATGATGGCTTAAGCTCGGGATTTTATTGTTCCAGATAGTGATGTCATTATTGTTATAATTTAATCAGCGATACACCCCACACTGGCTTAACATAGTAGTTTAAAGCGATTATTTTAAATATTCTTCTCTGAAACCACATGTCTCAGATATTTAATAGTTGGTTTGTAATATCGTACTGTGGTCCTTACAGCGTTTATTTAAATCATGCCTTTAAATCAAACTGCACACACTCCATGGATCACAATTTTTAATCTTTGCTGTCCACTGGTGAAATATTAAGTCAGTAAAATATTATGGTGTTCTTTTGCAAAGTTTGTTCACATCAAGCCCCCGTTGGTCAAAACTGGAAATGCCTGTTGGGTATAATGGTTAATTTCATTTGCATTTAAATGGCACACTCCAAAGAAACGTCGAATGTCGGACACAAAAAATGTACATATAGAAAACGTAAATATTAACTTTACAACAAACATTGTATGTATACGAGATATTACAAAAAAAACACAAAATTTTAGCTTGTAACAAAGCTTATTTTTGCTTGCTTTAAATAACCTGATGTTAGATCGATAATTTTGGACTTTGTACACGAATGACGGTATAAGGATTCTCAAATTGTATAAGAATTTGTATCTAACATACATTTGTTTTATTTTAATGTTTCAGTATATGTTTAGTAATAGTGAAACATGTTTGGCACATATGAGATGTAAATGTGTATGGGGCCTATATGTTTCCCATATGGTCTGCATTCGTGTTGAATATGGGTCTCATATGAGTCACATATAGGCTGCCTTCAGATATTTACACTTTGTTGAGATATACGGTATAATACGTAAATACAACAATTACCACTATTTCCACTTTTTTTAGCAGCAAAATTTGAGACGCATGATGACTGAAGCAGGGGTTATGATCCCATTTCCTTATGATTTACGCATGTCTGCATCTTGATGTACAGGGCTCGTTGTCTTCCTAAACTTCAATATGCACGTTATTTTAGTCTGCTACTTCATAATCTAGAAAATTAAATGATAAAAATAAATGTTTGTAAAACTTGCTTGGTGCAAGACATGTTTACCTAGTCCTGCCAACATTTTCTAACAAAGTTCCACATCTGAACATTAATTGAAAACTGATATCTGTTACCGGTAAGTACGAAAATAATGAATGATCATGAATATATTTTTTAATTCTATGTTGTATGCTTTAAATAGTAAAGTAAAACTTTAATGAATGTTTAAATGCAAATTTCCCAAAATTCAGTGTTCATACGTTAATACAAACCGTGCATATCCAAAACACCAATTGAATAAGCTATAAGCATGGACGTAACATAAACAATGATTCTATATCAGAAACACCGAAGCCGATACACACTTACAAAATCAGGAATATTTAATTATTGAGGTTAAATACTATACTTTAAAGAGCCTTGTTTGTTAAAGGGACCTTTTCACGTTTTGGTAAACTGACAAAATTGAAAATCTATGTTCCCAAATTTTGTAGTTATGATATTTGCGAGAAAACAGTTATACTGAACATTTACCATGCTCTAAAATATCATTATATGCACCTTTTGACGATTTAAAAACGTGAAACTTATAAAGCGTAACACACGCGAAACGATTGAAAAATTTGGAGAGTTCTGTTGTTATCGTTATATTTTGTGATACTACGAGGATTGCTTATATAAAGTATAAAATACATATCTCTCTGTATGATAACGGATGACCGAGTGGTTTAAGTGTTATTCTTTTACTCCAAAGGTTAGTGGTTCGATCCTTGTTGAGGATTACTTTTCTTTCTTTCCTTAATTGTATTCTTTTTTTTACTGGAGCTATTTAGTTTACATTCATCAATTTACAGCATTTAATGACAAACTTAAATACATGCAAAATCTGTGAAAAAGTCCCTTTAACTACCAAATGACGTCAATAGCGATTGTCATAATGTTCCCCATACGCACATTTTTCATGGCATTACCGACAAAACCGATGGTAGATAAGTCAACAAAGCAGATTCATTTTAAAATATCTTTATGACATGTCCACTCCGTTTACAAAAAGCTCTTTGTTTTCCATTTTTAACATGTTTAAATGCTTAACCGAGTTATTTCTTACATTGTAGATTTTCTTTGTCAATATGAATATATTATTACGCGCAGTTCTAAAAACTATTTAGAGTTCATAATGTGCACTGCATGAGAGTCCACTCAGCAACCCGCGTTGCAGCCTTTACATTTACTGCACATATTTAGAGCCTTATTGCGCAACATTTGAAAGGCTTTTTAACGATGGGGAACCGATCGGCACAATGAAACAAGTAAGGTTCAAAATGCA
>VMBQ01003625.1:0-73117 GCA_007657795.1 Dreissena rostriformis
TTATCGTTTCTTTTCAATTACAATTATTTTTATTTATATACATTGTGTGCCAGAATGGGAATCAGCTTATTATTCTACAGCGATCAGCTATTTATTGTTAGTGTCATAGAAAATTATATCACAAATAATACTGAAAACCCGTCAGGATGCAGTATTTTATCCAGGGTAAAAGCTTATTAAAGCTTTACAGTGATATTGTCAGTGTTAATGCAAATGTGTTCCCATGATTCAAGTGTGTAACATAACCTTAACTTATTAGTTATATACTAAGAACTTTCAAATTGAAATGGCAGATATAGTTAAAAAAGTGTTCCAACATTGGGGACTCTAGTAAGTTTAAATAAGGAAAGAGTGCTGGGACACACTCCGGATCCGCACATAATGCAGCCTCAGATGCGGAAGTACCTGATTAATTTAAAAATATACACACACANAACCAGGTTCAATCCCAGTTACTGGATGCATGTTAGTTTGGTTGGTGGTAAACATACTTGACAGGTGATGTTCAGAGCTTGAAATTCGCAGCAGATATAGTTAAAAATGTGTTCCAACTTTGGGGACTCTAGTAAGTTAATAAGAAAAGAGTGCTGGGACACACTCCGCGTCTGCACATAATGCAGCCTCAGATGCGGAAGTACCTGATTAATTTTAAAATATGCACACACAAATATATCTAAAAACAACAACGGAAAATATAAATAAATAGTAAACTACACATAGTTTATAAGATTTCTTGTTATTTTTTCCTATAATAATTCCTTCCTAATTGTATTTTCAATGTTTTGTCATTAATGATGAATTTATCAAAGATTCTGTTTTTATTTCAACGCACATATAGAGAATTTACCAGAATGATTAAAACAGAGACATTTACAAACTATAGGTCCGTGATTAAAACAATAGTAAATAATTTAAACAAAACCTCAATGAATTCTCTTGAAATAAGACGTATNGGGCAAAAACAATATGTCCCCCAGTATATACTGGTGGACATAAAAATAATGTCTTAACAAAAATGCTTTCATATTTCACTGAATTTTCAACAGTTCAGAATTTTATATATCAGAGAAAATCATGATCAGTTTAGAACGCGTTTAAGTGCATACCGTGTACAAAGAGTTCAGCTTTGCAGGTGGCTTTCCCAGCCTCATTTCGGGCCTCAGCCATGTACTTCCCATCATGCTCTGGGAGGACTTCTATAATTAGTAACGAGGAATCCCCTTCATCTCCATGTTGAATTGTGAATCTATTGTCATCTTTCGTGATTTCCTTGTCTTCCTTGAACCAGAGAATCTCTGGGCGAGGATTTCCCTTGGCCTTGCAGAAGAATGAAGTCTTCTCACCAGCCGTAGCCTCCACTGTCTGAATCTCGATGGTGAACTTTGGCGCCTCCAATTTCTGCACCTGAAGAATATAACACAATTATAATTATATATATATACTTTTTTTTTTAGGGGGGGGAAGAGACAATATTTACCTTGTCAATAGGTATGTGCAGGTCAAGGCCATCCTGCTCCATAACAGTCAAAAGAGTATGTGTTAGTAGCACATATATGAGTTAATATTTTCAGAGAGACATATAAATACCTTATTATGTAATATGAATGTATGTTTCATGTACGACAATCATATCTGTGTACCCATCAAATAGCTGTACACGAAATACTCTGTTTATGAAATTCATAATACTGTATATAATATTCTACGTATGTATCGAGGGGTGAAAGCAAAACAGCTCTAAGTGCATTTTTTTTTTAAATCAGAAGAAAGTTAAAACTGTTTCAGGAGAACAATTCAAATAATGAAGACTTAATCATTGCAAGTTTTATTTAGAATAGTCTGCATGTTATATTCTACGGAGTGAATAAAAGTTTGCACTAAAAAAAAATAAAAAAAAATCTGTACCTGCTCCTTAGGTTTCTGAAGCACCTGAAGCTCAGCCTGACAGGTGGCTTTGCCGAAGTTGTTTGTAGCCTCGACGAGGTATTCCCCAGCATCCTTGGGGTTGATGTCGGTGATCTCGAGGTGGTGAAGTGCATTTTGTTCGAAGATCATGTACCGACCCTCCTGTGTGAGTTCTTGTCCGTTGTAGAGCCATTTGATGTCGGGCTTGGGTTCTCCCACCACCTCGCAGTTGAAATCAACCTCATCTCCCTCTGCCAGCTGAAATGGGAGTAAATGGTTAACCCTTTGCATGCTGGGAAATTTGTCATCTGCTAAAATGTCGTCTGCTAAATTTCTAAAATTAGCATGTTCTTCGATTTTTTGTCCAAAGAATACTATCAGAATAGCAAACAGTTTGGATCCTGATGAGACGCCACGTTCTGTGGCGTCTCATCTGGATCCAAACTGTTTGCAAAGGCCTTCAAAATCCGGTTCCAGCACTCAAAGAGTTAAAAGGGCCGATATGGTAAAATACTTTGATGAAATATACCTTGAAATTGCATGCTCAAGTTGAAATTGGAGAAACAGTTAACATGGAGAATTGAAGATTAATGGATACAATATTGTCATACAATATACCTACATCTTCCTCTTCTTGTTGGAATTGGAGAAATCTTTTAAATGGCTTATACTTTAATGTACTTTGTATCAAATTTACCTTCGTGTTCTTCTTTTAAAGTAGCTTCAACGTAAATTAAGTTATCATTTACTAGTGTATACTTCAGAGTTGTATTTTTATAGCCAAGATAAAATATAACGAAGCAGATGCAATTGTTTTATAAAAAAAATATCAATTAAGTATTTTTTTTGGATACAAACCCTTCTCGAAAAAGTGTATTTAATGTGCATTCAACAAAGCGGTATTGGCACTGCTTTTTTCTGCGTTTAATTCTCATTACTTAAGATGCAAAAAAAATCCCTTTAACCAAAAAGTAGTTAAATTTTTCTGCATTTTTACTGCATTATATATATAATACACTTATGAGCATAGCAAGAGTATTTCTCCTTTTAAAAATTACACTTTACCATAAAATTAGTACTTTTAAGTGCATTTTAAGCATGTACTGGTAAATGAACATTAACCCTTTGCATGCTAGGAAATTTGTCGTCTGCTAAAATGTCGTCTGCTGAATTTCTAAAATTAGCATTTTCTTCGATTTTTTTTTTAAAGAATACTATCAGAATAGCAAACAGTTTGGATCCTGATTAGACGCCACGTTCTGTGGCGTCTCATCTGGATCCAAACTGTTTGCAAATGCCTTTAAAATTCGGTTCCAGCACTCAAAGGGTTAAATGAAATGAGCATATATACACTTTTTCAAGAAGGGACAGTCTTCATGCATGACTTACAGTCTGGGTCTTGATCCTGAGAAGGAATTCTGGTTTCTTGCCCTCGGGTTTGATAACTGCAGTTGTCTCCCTTTTGTCAACTTCCTCAGTATCTGAAGGTAAAACGAGAATTAAAATAATTACAAGAAACAGTTTCATAGCATTTAGAACTAAAATACCAAGACTACTACCCATTTTAAGTGTTCTTGCCAGCATCTACCGTCATTTTAAAATAGGACTAAAAAGTAAAATTCTGTTACAATAACCAAAAAATCAACAATAAATACAATACTCAGGGTTGTAAAATAAATTTCAAAGTTTGCTCTTTGATAGCTTCCTAGCGTGAATGTTTACAATATCAAACTATTTTATTGCATATATAAAATGGATTTTACAGAACAGTTTTGGCTTATTGCAATATTAAGTCAGACAATTAAACACATGAGTGTTTACAGTGAAAAAAAAAACATTATTATCTTGGGATCCATTTAAATTGTGCTGCTCTTATTTAATGTTTTGAGGTTTGCATGTGAAACTTCGACTGTATCTACCTTACAATGCATGGACTTTAAAAACACCTAAACTTCGCACTGCATGGAATTGAAAAATTCTATAAACACTGATGATCACCATGATGTTTAGAATTTACAATCTTACCACTTTATTCTATAAGCACTGTGATCAGGTTGAGAATTCACAATCTTACCGCTTTTGTTAACATATTCCAAGATGATGTACTGGAGTTTTACATTGCAGAATATGGTGATGTGTACGGGACTAAATCTACTACTGGAAACCATGATGTGCTTATCAGTCATCACACAGACAACAAGGGCAACAACTCCAATGCCTTGTACTATTGTACATTTCAAAACAAGGGCAACAACTCCAATGTTGTGAACTTTTTTACATTTCAAAACAAGGGCAACAACTCTAATGTTGTGTTCTTTTTTTTTTTTAAGTAAACTGCCGGCTTAAATGAATAACACTTTGTTTTCACTAGGCTTATTACATATTCACATTTTGTGTTAGATTCACACTACAATGGACTTAACCCTTTAAGCGCTGGAACCGGATTTTGAAGGCCTTTGCAAACAGTTTGGATCCAGATGAGACGCCACAGAACGTGGCGTCTCATCAGGATCCAAACTGTTTGCTATTCTGATAGTATTTTTTGAAGAAAAAATCGAAGAAAATGCTAATTTTAGAAATTTAGCAGACAACATTTTAGCAGACGACAAATATCCCAGCATGCAAAGGGTTAAGAGATTCACCACAGTTGTTTTTGCACTGAATCCAGTAATTGTTTTCCTCTTTAAGATATTTAATTACTTCATATCAGTTTGACTTTTTGAATCAAGTGAAATGCTACTCAGCTAATAATTTAATAAATCACAATTCAATTTAAAGAGCCTTTTTCATTCATTTTGCAGAACAAATAACATGTCCGTTATTCCACATATCATGATATAAAATATATATCCAGACTGCAAATCCGGTTGTGTTAATACAGATATTGAACTATTAAAAAGTGCACCGTTTATAGAATTACTGTCAATAATAGGGCAAGATAAGGCACATAATCCTTAATTAATCCGTCTTAACCATGTCAGGTTAGTTTAACATTTCTGTAAGCAGTTTTGCTTTTCCAATAAATTATGTTAAGTTACATTAAATCCATCCTTTTTTTTACACCCACAAAAAACCAGTTGATTTTATGTAATGATCTATTTTTAACAAAACTTAAAAAGAACACTAAACAATACAAACAAGATAAACAATCAATTTACCAATTATTTTAAAAGAATTTTTCACTTCACTTGACATATCTTAATGTCATAGTTCAGTTATGTTTCTATTGTTCTACACTCATCTTTTGTTTTTACAAATTCTCCTTGGTAATTGAACAGTTAACATGCTATAGAAATTGAAAACAAGCAAAATAGAATCTGTAAAACAATACAGATTAATTGAACAAGAGGTTCATGTTACATGATTGTGCAGGAAGTTTTAACAAAACTTTGAGATAAAAGTCTGGTGATTAGAATGCCAACATATTAAGGGGTTAAGCATGAAGTTAGTTTTCTGTTCAGGTATATTTTAAGATTGGAAAGTGGTTTTAATGAATCATAAAATTGCAAATTGTTTGTTTTGTTTAAGTGGTTTTAATTATAGTGTGAACAATTATGAACAAAATGGGATAGGGCAAAAATGGGGAAAGGATGATGAAACATTACCTTTTGTAACTGGGGCTTCTGGTCTAGGTGCTGAAAGAAACAGAAAAAAAGATGTTATTAATTTTATACTTAAACAAACTGCCTTGCATAAAATATACACGATAAATCAGAACAGAAAGTACAAATGTATAATCATGTTTCAAATACATTAATTTATTTCAAAACCAAGTACATTTTATGCTGAGATTTTGTTTTGTTTTATTAAATGATTTTTTATTTAACTCCTTATCATATAATCACAAATAATTTATAATTGCAGTTTTATTATAGTTATNCAATAACAACGCATCATTGTATGGATGTATCCGTCGTGCACTTACCTTCGTGCATATTGCATGTGCGTAAAGTGTCATCCCAGATCAGCCTGTGCACTCCGCAAAGGCTAATCAGGTACGAAACTTTCCGCTTTTATGACATTTTTTCGTTTAAATGAAGTCTCGTCTTAGCAAAAATCCAAATAAGGCGGAAAGTGTCGTCCCTGATTACCATGTGCAGACTGCACAGGCTAATCTGGGACGACACTTTACGCACATGCATTATATGTTAATGACATGTATATCGTTTTGTCCAATATCTATAACAAAGTAGTTGACTTTACAACAACAAAATGTTATAAGCATCAATATTATTACATGTAGATATTCAAACTTATATACTCTAGGTTGTTTAAATCTTTGATATTGGAATCTTTCTTAACCCCCATAATAATTGATAAATGTATTGACTCTAGAAATGAAATTGGCCAATATTTGGACTAAACAGAAAATCAAAATGCAGTCAGAAAGAAAGAACCACACATAGGCTTGCGTTTGTTTTTAATATACACAACAGCAAACGTGATAAGGAATGCGTGGTGTTTAGCTGNTTAATATACACAACAGCAAACATGATAAGGAATGCGTGGTGTTTAGCTGTGTCTACTGTTTTTGTACTGTGTAAAGGGATTCCTTGTGATAACAAGAACGGTTTGATAAAATAAGGGTTCTCTCCTGATGTGTAAGCTTTAGTTACATGTTAAAGTTGAGTTACCATTTCAGGATCAGTAGCGTAATAGAGACTTCTTTTACACCACTTTGATTAAATATCACCTTTGCTAACTGATTCAGCACATAGTCTTATTTGAAACGCAGGCAAAATGTATTTTTGATACCTTTTTTTCGCCGCAGAATGCATGCATTAACGGATGCATTAACGGATCAGTTGTAGCTATAACGGATCATGTGATCGAAACCACTCAGGGGGCATCTAACACGCTTTTTGAACTGTCGAAACATGAACTGTGTTGTTAACAATGACCAAGTTATATTGCCAGTTCTACACTTTACGAATGGTGTTCTTGAGTGAATTATATATAATAGATCGAAAAGATCTGGGCATCTTATTTAAACCATGTAAATTGTTTGAATCATATTTAATCATCGATATTGAACAAAGAACATAAATAAAACATTAAGACTGAGATCATTTATTGTAAGAATCAACAAGATTTGCATATTAATATTAGTGATCCGGTTATGGTAACTTGACTGTATTTATACAAATTAATATTTCTATTAAATGGGCATCAAGCTGATAATTTCATAGCATATTATAATCGAGGATCTGGCATACTGTTTATTTTCTATGTGTTGACTATAGTTAGTTATAATGCTTTCGTATTTATAATGTCCTAAATAAGTGTGGTGTAATGCATTGCGTGTTNTTTCCATTTATTTTCCGTTTATTTTGAGCGTAATAGGGGCTTTAAGTGTAAATGAAAAATAATTCATAGCACAACAAGTCATATTAAAAACTGTCAAAACTGTATTTAAATTTATTAATTATTCACATGCTCCGTGATCGGATGTATTCTAGATCATCTGGATAGTCGCAACGTTAACATCGCTGGAATCCGTGTCTGTATTACAATGGGAGAAGTCATAAAATATTAATTGGATAATTTAAATGCATGACAAAACAGTACCTGACGAAATTAGTATGCGTCTGTTTGCGCCATTTTGCCCTTCATCGTTGGACTCATAGGAATAAGTTTCATAATGAGTTGCTAAACTCGACTTTCGTCATTAGCTTTTAGTTTTAAGAATTGAGATAGCACAGTTGCGTCGTTAATTGTGACAGGATTGTTTTGTAATAAAATAGTTATTTATATTGATTTACTGTGTTCCGTCCATCAGTTGTAAGCATTTTTGTGTTAATTTCAGACGTTAATATTTTGCTCAAACGGCGTATAGTGTTCACCAATGTCTGTTACGGGACGAGTATTGCTATGTAGCGCAATTATGCTGGTTGCGTGTTGGGGACTAACACAGAATCAGTTCCAGGGTCACACATCTTTTGCGCTCACGTCGACGTATAAAACAATCACGTCGACGTCAAACGTAGACTGTTGCACGACGTGTGTGGGCGATCCGTTTTGCGCAAGCGTTAACTACCGGAAGTCATCGAAGGAATGTCAGTTGTCCTTCGTACCATCAGCAGCGTCGAAGAAATACCTAACACCGGACGCCACATCGAGTGCATATATTCTGCAAGGTACGTTCATTGTACACTTTCTAATTTGATACAGTTTCCATCATATCTACATACGCATATGGGTGTTATTTTGTAAGCGTAGTCACTAGTAACCTACTGTAAAAAAGATGACAATTGTTTTGTAAANATTGAAAATCTGTATGAAACAATGTTTGAGATACACACGTACACAAAATTATTAGTCTAATTAAATTATGTGCAGGTCTTAATTGGATGTCTCGTAGCATTGTCGTTCTTTAAATTAAAACTAAATTACTGCTGTAAAAGTTTTTACACACGTTTTATTTGCACATAAATGAGTTATATATTTATATATTAAACTTTACGTTTATAATATACACCGTGAAATACATAATGGTTGCATACATTTATATCATTACTATTGATATCATAAGACAGTAAGGCGATGCATACGCCACTCTCCACTTGTGGCTTACAAGAAACCGATATTAGATAGCAGTTACGCCATTAGCCAATAGGACGTAACCAGCACCAGCAGCACGATGTATCTGTTGTATTTCTGTGTTAGTGTCAGACTCAGTTGATGCACAGAGTCGTTCGCTACCTGGATGGTTGTGCGTCATTTTTGTGAAGATGTTAATTTAAATATAAGGGCTTAAAAAATCGATATAAGCATTATTCGGTAATAACTTTTTTGTGATGTGAATTTTCGGATGCAACAAATGTGTTGCAATTTGAAAACAACTGTTTTCCTGAATTGCATAAATGCGGATGTAGTTAAATTTTAATCAGAATAATTAATTTACATTAATACATGGTATAATATTGCTAATCGATAATGTGTTCATTCAAAAGTGCAGATAATTATTGTACGATTTCTGTACAAAAAGGGGACAATGTTTTTACATGAAAAATAGCACAAACTTTGCATAGGTTGTTTGCACCCAAAAATGGGGAACAAAGTGCCACTCTGTGAGCTGCCATTCCACAACCGCGGCAAGCAACTTCACACAGTTTTGACGCCCGACCAGATTCAAGTCGTCCATGGATCATGGGCTCTGATTAAAGATGACCTGGAAAAACTGGGTCTAATTGTATTTAATAGGTCAGTACAGCAATTGTATTATTGCTTATCTATCACAGTTCATTTTAATGGATCATAACTTGTGTAAAACGTATGTTTTAATCGCATATGTATATTTTCGAATGCTTGGTTAATGCTCTTGGAAACAAATTACTCAAACATATTGAATTAACTGTTAGTTTGTACGCGAACTTGCTAAAAAATAAGACGTTTTGATTTTAAATTAATGGATAAAGAAACATAATGTACCTTAAAAATATAAATTAATACAAAAACTATACGAACTATGCCTTTGTGTGTAAAACGCGGAGGTCAAAGCGGTCTCTAGATAGCCTTCGCATTCGCAGTGGTAATGGTCTACGGGTCGACTGTCCGACCGACAGACCGACCGTGCCGCCGAAGGACAGGTTTAAAGAAATATACGTCCACTTTCTCGAAGGTTTGCGGTGACAAAACAATAAACAAATTCATATATCAAAACGTCAAAATACCGGCGATAAAGTCTACAAGGTTGTCATTTGACTTATTAGTTTTAACATATTTTATTGTAAATACACATTTATTTACAAACAATAACATATAATAGACAGTTGGAAGAACATGTATACAAATGGATTGGGTCTAGAGCAACACCAACATTATCGAAGGGCCTTCTCCATTTCATTTGACTTATGCATCTGTTATGCCATCAAATGGACACAGGTTGTTCGAGACGGAGCCGCAGATGAAGACCATGTTCCCCAAGATCGTCCAGATCAACCACGAAAACAAACTGGAGACGAGCATAGACAGGGAGATATTGGCGAGGCACGCGGTCACTGTCATGGAGGGACTCGGTGCCGCCGTCGAGAGTCTAGATGATTCCAGGTTTCTAAACGGCGTCCTTGTGTCAATTGGGCAGACGCACGTGCATAGGCAGGTCAAACCGCATATGCTTAAAGTAAGAACAAAATGTATGGACACATATTATATCCATTTTTACACCATTGTAATGCACTATATATTTCAATTAAATAAGAAAATTAATAGAACAATACATTTGTATAATATTACACTTGAGCATACGAATATAACAAAATGCGGTGATACTTATGCAGGTTTACGAAATTCATTTTAACCGTACCTTTCAAGCAGAGCGATTGATGTTGTTTTCATGTTGTTGTTGTGTAATATTTCAGAAACTGTGGCCTTCACTCAGTTACGGGTTACAGCAAGTGCTCGGTGAGAACTACACAAAGTCAGTGGCAGAGGCATGGAAGCGCGTATATGACTATATCTGTAGTTTTATGAAACATGGGATGGAAAACCCGAATATCGACCCTGACAGCAATATCGATCTAGGAAGATAAATTTCACTTCATTTCTCACTATCGACATCGTTTCATCATTGTTATCGACATAGTATTTATTTTGCCGAAGCACACGCGATTAACAGATGTTTGATTTTTCAACAAATTTACGTTTAATATTGATAATATTAATGGACAACGGTAACGTAACGGTGTCACGGTTCTTAATTTAGAAACGTTATAATGAAAAGAATACACACACACAATGCTAAAGATCGCATTATTGTCGCATGTTTAAGTCTCACCGGATTAACTTTCTCCATCCCGACACAAATCGTGTATCCTCTATTGACAACGGTATTAGTTGAATCAACAGACAGTGAAATCTTTACTAATTGATAAACCAGGAATATATCAGCAGGCGTTTGGTCTTTACCCTTGGCTGAAACCTTCTGATTGTTTTCTCTTCTGATTTTCATATATTTGTTTGACAATGGTCCGAAGTACCCATGTGAGAGTAAATGTGAAAACTCACCAACAGAATGGGTAAATTGGTGTGTAATTGTATTATATGAACGTTCTTACATTCACATAGATACATGCTAAATGTCCATTAATTGAATTGAAATGAAAGAAACCCCGTTAACGTATGCTTAAACACATGTACAACTTCAACATTTTAAACGATAAGTGACAATGTTTAGGTATAACGTAATTAAATTTAAGTAAGAGATTGTGTTTGATATTTTTTATGATTAAACATGGAATTAATGATATGATGATTGCATCATTTAATATCATTTGAAGTTCGCGCTTGTTTTATGAATTTGNTAGTTTGATTCTTATTTTTCGGGCGTTTATGCAGTATGAACGCCCATGGCGAGTGTTGAAATTTATCGAGAAGCGCTAGCGCGCTTCACGGAATTTTTTTCAAACTCGCCATGAGCGTTCATACTGCATAAAAGTCCGAAAAAAAAAGAATCAATCCTAAAACAAACCACGATAGAAAAATATCATTTCTTAATTAACAGATAACTTCATTTTAATGACTTACATGAACACGTCAAGGGTATTAGTTTGTTTTATTATTATTGTTATGAGCACTTCATGGCAGATTTATATCGATCACAATCTAAAGTATAAACATGCATATTGAATGTGCGATTGCCTTTTATGGAATGACATTGTTTATTGCGAAACCGGATTGTGTACTTAGTTTAATTTAAAATGGGCCGAGGCACTCCCTGCAGCTAACAAAATAGTTCATAATGGCGTATCAATCATCAACGTATAAGAATGGAGTCATGATAGGTGTACAATAGCTTCCGATCCCTTTGAAACTCAGAATGTTAATGCATCAAAACGACGTTTGCATGTGATATGCTTGTAGCATAAGTGAGACAATAGTATCACACTTCGCTTATTTTGACAATTTAATAAGACATGATAAATGAACAAAAACATGTCTTTTGCATATTCATATTTGCCAATATATGAGTGCGGAAACTAGTTAAATATGTCCATACTTATTGTTTCAAGATCTTCGTATGTTTTCGAATATAAATGTCAAAATGCCGAACATATTATTAAAATATTTGTACAAACTATTACAAACCCTTTAAGCTTTAATTAAAAGCAAATTCGTATATGTATTAACAAAAAATAGCCTATGTTCTTCTAAATGTATAATCATTGCGGGTGATGCCTTAATAAAATATATTCGGCGCAAGTGAAGCAAAATAACGGTTGTAATTCCTCATTGAACTGTGTTCCCTTAGTTGCACTCGACTCTTTCTCAACGTAATTGGCTTGATGTGCTTGGCGCAAACTGGCTTACTGTGATTCATCTAGAGATACTTGGTTTCTTGTGATATATAAAAACCTCTGCTTTAACTTAGCCAAAGTTATAGGTTCCCAGAGTACAAGTGGTAAATTTGTCACCTTTAGTTGTTTGGAAGAACTATAATAATTATGATAAGAAAAGCACCATTAATTTAGTGGATTATTTGTTAAAATATTGTCTATGTTATAGCGTTTTTACAATAAACCCATATTCGTCCATGTATCAGAACAATAAGGATGCATGACATTGTATATACACATGCAGTGTTTTGCTTTCAAATATCACATAGTGTATATATATATATATATAAAGTTTGCTTTAATGAGTGGCGTGTATCTAATTAAGCACAACTATTATTCAGTTTAAAACCATGATAATTATAATTCGAGTGCTTATAAAAGTTTGTTTCCGAAAACAATATTATAAAATACTCATAGCAAGAATGCCGTCAGATTAATGTTTAGGATGTAGTATCGACTCAAATGAATTGCAGGAACCATAAAACACCGACATTTTGTATCATTCTCTTACAAACAATACCGTTTCGTTATCATCCGTCCGGTTACATTATATCTTAATTTTTTCCAATCAAACAATTATTTTAAAGCATTTTCGTTTTGTTGAAATGTTGTTGTTATATTTGTAAAAACAATAATAGGGAGAGCTTTCTTAGGCCATGAGGTCTTGTTATATTTAACATTAAACTCATTCAACTTTCTTCATTAAATGTACATTAATCGCTGTAAATGTCTTGACGATTCGTACTTAAAATAGAATTTACTATTTGAAATTAGGTTCAGTTTGTTGATAAAATATTAGGCTTATATTTATATTATGTACTCAGTTATCACACAGTCATAGAACTCGAACTATCATTAATAATATTTACATGTATACGGCTAAACTAGTTTAATGGACTTCTTTATGGAATTCGTCCTGCACTAATTATCCCTACGCTTTTTGAAAAAAAGTTGGGGATATTGTGGCTATCTCCGCCGTCCGTCCGTCTGTCCGTCCGTCCGTCCGTTCGTCCTGGCCACTATCATCTCCTACACTATAAGCACTCGTACCTTGAAACTTACACACATGATAGCTATGAGCATATGTTCGACCCTGCACTATTTGGAATTTGCTCTGACCCCTGGGTCAAAAGTTATGGGGGTTGGGGTGGGGCCGGGTCAGAGATTTTTACTTATTGTTTTAGGTTGTTTTACATTAACTTCTTCATTTCTGCACCGATTCACTTCGAATTGATACTGGACCTCTCTTATGACCATACGGGCAATCTCAACCATGCATGGCCCCATTCCCAACCCTGGGGCGCACCGCTTACATAGGCCACACCCACCCAAATTGCCTTTTACTATAATTTCTTCATGTCTGCACGATTTCACTTCAAATTGATACTGAACCTCTCTTATGACAATACGGTCAATCTCAACTATGCAAGGCCCCATTACCAGCCCTGGGACGTCCCGCCCACTTAGACCACACCCACCCAAAATTGCCTTTTACTATAATTTCTTCATTTCTACACCGATTCACTTCTAATTGATACTGAACTTCTCTTATGACAATACGGTCAATCTCGACTATGCATGGCCCCATAACCAACCCTGGGGCACACCTAGGTAAAACATTCGGCGTGGGGATACGCGTCGGCCTCTGCCGCGCCATTTCTAGTTGATGTCTGCTGTATATCTGTACTCATATTTAGACAGGAATAAATCACTCAAATCGTTTCTATTTGTGGAAATTCGTCTTTTGAAATGTGTTAAATAGAAATCCGATATTACTTCAGGCTTTTACAAAAGTATGATGCATTCAATTGTTCGCTTAAATCGGCAGAGGAGTAATAGAAAATAAAAATAATTATATCTTGCTGAGGTCGCCACCTGCGTACTTATAATGTTTGTGATTCAATGCTTAAAGTCCGTATGCGTCTATACGGACTTGAATTACAATTATTGTCATTCAGTAAGGCGGCAGCATAAAGGTATACACCGAGACACTCTTTATCTAAACACACATGTGAATTTGTATTTGACCGAAGTATTTGCCAACTGTAAAATTGTTCAGATGTGCAATGAAACAAGCTGATATGAAAAACACACATTTTAAAATGGAGTTTGTACGAAAAGGTTAGCGCGCTGTGTTTGTCCTGACGCTCATGTTCTGAATCTTTATACTAAAATTGATAAATTGACAATAATGAACGCTGTTGCAGTGCGTCTAGAACGCAAGTTTGTCCTCGTCCCTGTTTTGAAGATATCCCGTCTATGAAAAGAACGTTTCAACTTTAAACTTTAAATGTAAATTCACTACTCACTAATAATGAGGAAATTCAACTGATGTGTGCATTTAACCGCGTTCTAATAAAGGCGAACTGAATGACATGTTGCTATTTCTAATTTAAATGTTGTAGACATGAAAAAGATTGGTCATTTATGATATCATCGAACATATGTTTGAATGATATTATTGACATTCTTAATGACATATTAACTAAACTCTATTAACTAGTAATAATCCAAGGACCAAATTTAAAGTCAACATTTTTTCTATGTATATATTTGTGTGCATTATTTAACAAAATAAGTCAGTTGCCTGTTACCACATGATCGGTTATGTATATTATGTTTTTTTTGCAACGAAGACGATTTACTATGTGTAAGTTAAGATTTATTTTTGTTCTTTTCTAACCGATTTATCCTGTTCAAGCAGACTATTAAAAGGTTCCGAAATTGTGTGGTATTTGTTTCAACAAGAGTATACATTGTATACATTTTACATCCACGATTGCAAATATAATTAATCTTGGTTCTAAATTATTCGCTTATCTTGTTAATTTCATGATTATCTGGTTAACGTAATCACCGTCAATATCACCAATAGTTTGTGCACAGCCTTGCGGTGCATACAAAAGTATTTTTTTACCAAAATATCTGCCATTTGCACATACAAGTGATGGCACAAATGTCCGTAAAATACATTTATCATGTTCGTATGGCTTTGATATTTATCTAATGCGATACCAGTATGATTGCATTATTTGCAAGTCCTACATGTATTATAAAGGCATGCAGAGACAATATCAGGGCATTGGTGAAACATGGAAACACTTTGATAGTGAATCTGAAACCAATATTTGCCGAAAGAGAACTGAAGCTTAAACGAAAATGATATTCACACATGTTGGATATAAAGATCCAAATTTATGTTATCTCTTTGTAAAATCTAAATGGGAAATAAAATTAATTGTGTATTTCAGTGAACATTATTTACTTTAAAGACCACTAATATATTAAAGCACCATACTGACACAAACAATTCTGTGTTATTGTGTAAACATTCAAAGGAATATATTAAATAAGTTAAAAGTTATTAGGAAAGCGTAATGCGTAACCATAACCTTTCTTTGCCATCTCGCAAAACTCAACTTATAGGCTGTATTATCCGAGATTAATAAATACTGTCTTTCCAAACATTATTGAATAAAATTCATACCATCAACATTTCTAGTGTTAAATTCGAGCACTGTTTATCACTTCGTGGTCAATTGGAATTCATTCAACGCGGTGGCATTATAGTCCGCGTTGCGCTGAATTGCCAATGTAAGTGTGCATCGTATAGATGGTTTCACTGTTAACATATATATTTGTTATAAATTTGATTATTGCACATAAAACGACTTAAAGAATATATTAATGTTCAGTGTTTTTTTTTTCATAAATCGATTTTGAGTATGATACCGTCATTAAAACATATAGAAAAATCAAGTCCTCTATCATTATGACGTGAGTAATATTTAACAAACAAGGACATATATAAAAATCAATAAATATAGATTCAAAAGACCAGGATATTTACAGTTATTGATAAATTGGTCGTGGGAAAGCAGACGTTTGTACATGATTGACGAATATCATTTTTCTGTTAGTATAAATACTTCCTAAAATTGACCACATTTCAAACTATTTTAAATAAATCACTAGACACGGTGGACAAATCAGGTTAAACGCTATGTTTATATTTTAATGGCGATCTACATGTAAAGCGTATTCAGAATGTCTCTATTAAAGGTTTATCTTTGATTAGACAAACTAAAAACATACTAGTGTGAAACAATATTTATAACATCAATCAATATAAATGTTTAAAGAAGTCCTGCTTATCACCTGATATATTTAAGTATTAAACAAAACCATTTACAACATCTCACTTCTTTTCTGACACTTACACAAATATCTATAGCCATGTTTTAGTATAGCATAAACAGAATAGTTGCAGCCGTTTAAATAAATGTACAGGGAACGGTAAATTCCAATAAGTGTTAAATCAACATCCCTGTAGGCGAAGAATTTCCGTCTACAAATGTTATCATTATAAATACCACCGCATTGACGTAATGTTCCCACTATTTGCACTGGTGGTTATTATAGGCAACATCACGCCGCAACCACAGAGAAAGACGTGGCAACAGATAATTGCCTCATACTGAGCCATAATGGAGCAAATTATGTACACCATTGGTTAGTGGTGGGATGTTTTCATTTAATATGTCGATGATAAATAATTAAAAGGGGCTTTTATAGAAACGATTTAACTTTTGAAGACACGATACACGAAATATGCCGCACGTTGTAAATCAACAGTGTAAATTCAAATTGGAAGAAGAATTATTGTTAAAATTGGACCGATATTTCCTACTTTTATGTAAGTTTTGAATATTGTAAACATATATAAAAAGTTAAATCGAGGTTAACTTACAAACGCTATAAAAGGCACATATTCCATATTTTAGTCATTTCAATTTTATTAGATAAATTGTATTGAACTCACATATTAATGTTCAGGTAAAGTCTTTACTTCAATTGTTAATTTTACATAGGGATTTAAAATGTGCGTCCAAAACTCAATTGCAGAAGTAAACTAAGACTTAAATGAAAGTTGTTCGACAATCTTAGCTGTGCTCAAGACTGTGTTGGATCTTCTAAGTCGAAAAATAAGATTTAAGTTAAGGTATATGTCTCGTGCGTAAACAAGTTTCAAACAGCGCCTGTTACTTATGCCAATATATTTCAAAATACCATCATCCAAGCTGAACATAACTATGCTCAAGACAAAGTGTCACGTGTGTGTTTTTTTAATGTGGCATATAACCTTCAAATGAGACCTTTATCTAAGACCAAGGGATCTTGATCTTGTGACTGGCACTCCGTCTTACTTTGATTGTTACTTGTGGCACGTTATTAAAAATAATAATCTATGCTCAATTATGTTATGCTGCGGCAAATCGTTGATGTAACACCTTGAACTGCGACCTTGACTTAAGACCATGCAACCTTGATATTGTGTGTGACATACAATCCCATAATACATGTCATGACTCGCAGGTAATTTGAGAACATATCGATAAGCGACAAGGTTATTTACCGGATTGTTTGTTCAGAGTCGATTTCACCTTTGACCAATTCGCCTTGTGTAAGCTTGCGACACTCAGTTTCAATATGTTAATCGCTTCTTAAAATCCATCCATGGTGTTAATGTATCAATAAAAAAAATACGTTTTAATTATGCACACTTAACCTATGCACATAGTTCTTGTGCGCGACACTCATTTGCATCATAAATATCACTTATACAAAGTAACTTGAAATACCTTATATCATTACCCAGGATATGTTCCGTAGTGTTTTCCCCAGGTGGGCATTGGGGCATGGCGCAGTAAATTCAAAAAGGGCATTTTAACGCGCGGTAAATGCAAAAAAGGGCAGTTATAAGTGTGTTGCCTTTTTAGCTATAAAAATACTGTTATAGATTATTACTTATCAATTATAACGGCTATTGGTATACGTGTATAGGTTATTATTACTCATCAATTCTAATGTGATTATAATATTTATCATGAATTTGAAGATTGCATTTCTTACTTTCTTGCATTTCTTACAAATAATCAAGTGTAAAAAAAAGACAACATCTTGCAGACGCTGATTTTGCGGACATGTTAGGTCAATAAAGATGTTATCGATAAGGGCGTGTGGCATTTTTTGCCTTTGAAAAAGGCAGAGTGGTGCTTCGGGAGGGCGGCATGGCGCAGCGCCACACTGAAATGGCCTGAGAAAAACACTAGTTCCGTACAACTATATCCGTTGCTCGATCGAGTGCTCTTGTGGTTCCTTAATAAGAATGTTTTTACACTTGTGTATACCTCTATGCCATGGTCACACAGAGGAAAATAATCAGGATGCGTGTATTTTAATGAAGATAAAATCAAAATTGACCAATGTACTCATATCTTAAATAAATCCGCAGCATAACAGGGTTTCGGGACTCTGCTTCTCTAAGATTGCACATTGACAAACCTGAAGTTTTTTTTTTTCTATAGCAAAGGCTTTGTGTAAGCCCTCTAGAATCCATCAGAAACCTTTCAAGGGACTCTTACTTCAGAGTTTGACCGCAAACATAATTAACCCGGTATTATGCCAGACTATCTTGTGAGATTGTCTTCCTAAGCCATCCAGGATAAATAGGCATTATTTTGTCTTCATTAGCGGTAATTTCATACAGCTTCGCATAAATGAAAGCGTGGTAAAAAGGCTAAATGTCCATGATGATTGTTGTTATATACATTCCCGTCCAAATATTGCATTTGATTACCATTAGCATAATCCTCATTATCAGTGGTACCAAATTAACAATACTTATCAAAATTATACGTCCAATACTACTACTGCTTCTACTACAATTACGACTACTGTTGCTGCTACTATAACTACTAATTCGTCTCATATTACAACAAATACTGATATTTATACTACTGCAGCTACTGCTGCATACTTGCAGCGAACTGTGAATTTCCTTGGTATAATAATGTTATGCCTAACGATATGCGTATAATAAGGTGTATTATAGTGTTGTTATGGTCTAAATAACGAACTATGAAACAATACTCAAGACATATTGAGAAATCTCCCACTGTTTATTAACAAGTATATTGAATGTGTTTGGTATGATAACGTGCGCAAAATAATAAGTACATATCAAACTATATAGTACAGTAAACATATTGAAATATATTTCTGAAACACAACAAGTTAAGGTTAATCCTTCTAGTTATCTTTATGTGTTCGTTAGAAGAAAAATCCCCAATACTTCAACATCCGGCTTAATAGTGCATAATATATATTATCTTCATATCAACTAATTCTTTCATAAAAGCGTGACATTGAGATTATCAATATGCATATTATTAAAGGTGATTTGGTTCATACGTATTAAGGTACCATGTAAAAAATAAGTCATTACGAATAGTTATCCTGAAGATAATATTTTAAATAGTTTGTAACAATTTAGTTTATATGCAATATCACATGCAATTCAATGTTTAAATACAATAAACCAGTAAATTGAAAACCTTTGCAAAATTTCAAAACTTAAGTATAGGTCGTGTCGAACAAATATCCATTTAAAACAGATCATACAATAACTATCTCTGTTAAAATGAATTATTGACCAAAATTCGTCGCAGAAACAATCCACGCGTATTTATGATTTTTATACTAACAAGAGTAAATTAGGATGCAACACAGTTGTCTGAACTTAAAATCAAATTAATAATCATAGACACGAAACGGTTTGTTTACGTGTAGCTTACTTTTCAACATCATAACACCATCATTTAAACACATATTTTATGAAATACTTTTAAATGTATCTTTTATTTGATGTATTATAAATTATAAAAAAAAATCGTCAGCTTTTCATGAAATGTCCTCGTTTTACAATATCTGTTAAAATAACCTAGTGCAAGACGCAAATGAAGGATTACATACACACTTTCTTGCCAATACTGCATAAGCGGTGTTGGAAAATAACTAAGAGGAGGAGGGGACTAGTAAGACATTTGTATAAAGTCAAACGTAGACAAGCCCAAACAAATCACGAAAGCAGTAGACTCGTAGATAAACGACATTGACATTGAATCATTTTTTGAACATTTTAAAAAGTTATCTTCTTCAAATATAAGTGACGAAGAAGAAGATATTAACGAATACGTAGCACGTCACAATTCAAATAGCATTACGGCGGGGACATTTGAAGAGTTGGATAGTTTATTTACAAAGGAAGAAATACGAACGGCAATACAATTATTGGGAATAAATAAATCTCATTCAATTGATAATATTATCTACGAATATTTTAAAGCGGGAAAGGATGTCCTTGATACACCACTGGAAATATTATTTAACTGTATACTTGAAAAACTGTCATTTCCAAAATCTTGGTCAAGGGGGGTTATTATACCTATTTTCAAAAAAGGTAACTCAGTCGACCCGAACAACTATCGAGGCATAACATTAGTGAGCTGTTTCGCAAAATTCTTTACAGTCGTAATAAATGAACGGCTTATAAGGTGGGCTATTGTAAATGATACGCGCACAGACGCTCAGTTCGGATTCAAAACTAACTATAGCACGGTGGATGCTATTTTTCTACTGAAGGCTTTTATAGATAAACAACTTAGTAATAAAAAGAAACTATACTGTTGTTACATTGATCAAATGAAATGCTATGATTCGATATATCGAAACGGACTATGGTACAAGCTCATTAAGAGCGGAATTAACGGTAGANAAGGGGGGTAATTATACCTATTTTCAAAAAAGGTAACTCAGTCCACCCGAACAACTATCGAGGCATAACATTAGTGAGCTGTTTCGCAAAATTCTTTACAATCGTAATAAATGAACGGCTTATATGGTGGGCTATTGTAAATGATACGCGCACAGACGCTCAGTTCGGATTCAAAACTAACTATTGCACGGTGGGTGCTATTGTTATACTGAAGGCTTTTATAGATAAACAACTTAGTAATAAAAAGAAACTATACGGTTGTTACATTGATCTAATGAAATGCTATGATTCGATATATCGAAAAGGACTATGGTACAAGCTCATTAAGAGCGGAATTAACGGTAGATTGTTAAAAATTCTCCTATCGATGTATGATGAAGTTAAATTATGTGTAAAACATATGGGGACATTGTCGGATTTCTTTAATTGCGAAGTTGGATTATTGCAAGGGGAGACAATCTCGCCTATACTATTTTTTTCTTTTCACTAATGACATCAAACTTCTTGAGTAAAATCAATGAAAACATTTTAAACAAACGTTAGACCAGCTATATATTTATTTATTATTGTTTGCAGACGATGCTGTAATGATTTCCGAAACACCGAAAGGATTGCAAAAATCTTTCTTTAGATAATATATACGAATATTGTGAGCGATGGAATCTGAAAGTCAATGTAGAAAAAACTAAAGTAGTCATATGTAAAAAGGGTGGAAATAATTCACAAAACCATCCAATTTTTATAATCATGAGCAAATAGAAACATTTCAATCATTTAACTATCTCGGCCTTGTACTATCAAGTGGTGGGTCTTTGATACTAACTACTCAAACTTTATCAGACAAAGGCGCAAAGGCTATGGGGTCGCTTTTTTCAATCACCAAAGACATGCATGTTCCTGTTAAAATAATGCTGAATTTGTTTGATTCGTATGTTACTTCAATACTGTGTTATGCTTGTGAGGTTTTGGTTTTTTCAAATGCTGAAGATATTGAAAGAGTTCATAGAAGATTTTTAAAAAGAACACTTGTTGTCAAAATAAGTACTTATTATTCAGCAGTATACGGGGAACTAGGGCGACACCCGTTATATATAAATCGCTATGTACGAATTATAAAATATTTTTTTTAAATTGTATACTGTTAAACAAACTCATTGTATATTATATAGTACACTATGTTTTATGAGAAACGGTGCTGAAAATATAATACGATGTAATAATTGGATAACCAAAGTACGGGATTTGATCCAAAATGCTGGTTTTGAAGATGTTTGGATGTATCTAGAGTCAGTAAATTCAATTGTATTTATTCCTATATTTAGAACTAGTCTTATTGATATGTACATAGGCTTGTGGCGTTATGATTTAAATGTAAAAAGTTCATTGACTTTATACAAAGAATTGAAACATCGATTTAAATTATCTAATAACCTTAACATAATCCAATTAATTTAAGGAAAAAAAAACATATCAAAATTAAGACTTTGGTCCCATAGGTTAAAAATTGAATCTGGGAGACATATAAATATTCCTAAAAACGAACGTAAATGTAGTATATGTAGCTCAAATGATATCGAAGACGAGTATCATTATGTAGTTGTATGTCCTCTTTATACCAATATTGGAAAAAATATTTATCGACAAATTCTATTATACACTTATACTTTTGTTAACAAAGACTAACACTAAAATTCTAATTAAACTCGCGATATATTGTAAAACTGCTTTTTAAATGAGAAATGAGGCATCGAATACAAATGTTGAGTAATATAATGGCCTTAGTATATTTTTCACACATTGTTAAGTACCATTTTAGGCACTTTTGCATTACTATGCATGTGCTTATTGTTTATATATTGTCAATTGTGTATGTATAACGATGAACTGGACTTGATCAAGTTATATGAATAAACGTTCTGTTCTGCTCTGTTCTGTTCTGTTAAACAAGGAGTATAATATATCAAACATGAAGGGTTCAAAGAGGACAGTTTAACATTTTCCGTAAAATACTGTTTCGTAAGCCAACATTTGCATTATCCGTGTCAATGATGGATTGTTGCTGTGGGTATTTTGAGAATAGATCTGTATTCCTATTACAACAGCGTGATTGTTGACAACCAGATGTTGTTGTTTGTACAGATGTATATTAAACCATGATATATTCGATGTCATAACACATGTCTGGCGTTTCAGTAATTTGACTTTATAGGAACAGATTTGTGGGGTTGTTGCATACAGCCCTTATCCAATGCAGTACACAGACGCCGATAAAGTATTACTAATACTTAAAATCTGCCAATGCATGGCTATTTTTTTTCCAAGGGCCTACATTTAAACAATCTCTGCAGAGGTCCACTAAACGATAGTCCATGCGAAAGACCGATGGTCTAACTTACTGGTTTTTAGAGATGAAGAATGTTTTAGTTTATGCAATCGTTCTATAGATCAAATAAATTGCATGTAACATGTCAGGAATATAGAGAATACTGTGTTAGTGTGATCGTGTACTTGAATTTATACCACGAGTTGAAGAAATGTTTAAACGGCGAGGCTTGCCGAGCCTTGCAAGCCTTTCTTAGACGAGTGAGTAAACTCAAGTTCACAATCACACTAACATAGTATTCTTTTTATCCTACAATATATGTTTTTATATTTAATTTTTTACTGATGCAATCAAAATAGTAGTCTTTAATTGCTAAATTAAAAGCAAAAGCTGATTAAATTAACTGGATCTTACTTTGCGTAGTAATATTAAAATTGTTTGTGATCTTTCCCGTTTACGGAACTCGAAATAGTCCTTAAGAATTCCACGAAAAAGAAGAGAAATGAGACAAAATATCGCTATTAGCCTCGAATCAAATTTAATCAACGATTCAAATGTTACACACTCAATTAGAACACTGACGGTTTTGTTCAAACTACAATTCACCACTGCAAAATACCAAAAAACAAAAATTGCTGCCATTTTGAAATTTACAAAATGTGTAGACCCCTACGAAAAGCATGATTCAGCATTTATTCCCGCCGATATTGTTAAATTTAGTCTATAAACAACTTTTCTTTTTACACACTTTGTACCAACTGGCATAAAAAAGTAAAACACGTACTGGCTCATGTTCTACTCACCGAAGATGTGTCATAACCATGTTTATTTTCGTAAAGTTTACGTTGCTTCCATGACGAATTAAAATTCTGCACAAATTTCTTCATCGCCATCCATCTTTTCCATTTTAAAGCACTTGATGTAAGCAGGCAATTCTTTGTGGATAAACATTATGTGATCGACTGACAAAGGAACGTCTTATCTATCAAAGAAATTACCCTTTTTATTCAACAGCGATTTCCTTCGACAGGTTGAAGAACAATTAATTGACACTTTTCTTAAACTTAATCCATCAATTGTTCAACAAAACATCGCGTTATTCGAGTACATTCCACATTTTAATGAAATCGAAAATGCAGTCTCACCAGTGTCATTCCAGTTATATAATATCCCAACACTGTTATTTACATTGTATTACATTGTATACGAATCCATTGTAAACAAACACACACACTCGTTAACTCATTTAACGACTGCGTACCCAATAACCTGAATGACGCAATCAAGTGATTTCGTCAGCTGTGTCGTAAAATAAGATCTTTCCAATTCAAACATAATTTAAAGGAAACGCTGCATTGGATTGATAACTTACGGCTTTTATTTATAAACGGTATATTTATTTCAAAAAGTAAACATTCATTTCATGTATAAATCCAAATTTAAGAACAAATGAACGAGGAGTGAAAGGCAAAAAAAGGAGTCCATATAGGTGTGGAATAAAGCAAGGTGTGGGATAAACCTTATCATTTCTGTATTGGTCGTATTTTGTTATATAAAATCATTGAGCTGTAGGATAAAATCCTGTTTGGTTCCCACATGATTGACCCCGCGTATTAGGAGATATATGTTGTAGCTGATTGTTCACGACTCACGACGATAAACGCCGAAACGCCACGCACCGCAATATCTCATTAAAAAACTTCGTTCTCGTGTAAGGTGCACGGCAAAAATTATAAAAAAACGCTTAAGATTAAACATCGGTTTATCTTATGTAAATATATTCATCTTGTGGGTGCATATGTTTTAAATAAATAGAACAGCGTCCAAATATGTAAACGTATTAAAATGGCCACCAACGTATTGTTCATAAACAATTAATGGACAAATAATTATTCCAAACCAATTCAGACAGTGAATATATGCTGATTATATTAATTAAACGTCAAATATTTGTTTACAAAAATGCAGTATCTGATACACAATGTGAATGTAAGTGCAAGTTGACTATCACCTTTGCTCTGTACATCCCGAAGATGGCATCGTACTATTAACTCGGTTTATTCGAACATTCACAAACAGTATTTCATACTTAATACCAGGTGTGGCTTGGTTATTATCTCGATATGATTCAAACAGAAAATTGAAGATAAAAAATCGGTTAGCCATTGTTGCTGGCTTACAAATCATGTGAGTTATAAATTAAGTAAATACAAATATAGTAAATTTGCGGCTGCACTGTGTTATATTTCGCAGCTGTTGTTATGTCTGTAAAGACAACTTGCTTCTTTAGAGTTCAATCGAAGACGGGTGTTTGCTACAATCGGTTGTCCGTTAGAATCTATAAATATACTGGTGTAGGGAATCAGGTTATTGTACATCGCCCCTGTTTTGACATATAAAACAAATTATGCAATAATACAATAATCGAGTAACTAGCAATATAAATGAAATAAAATAGACAAATCAGTAGTTATCAAATCTACAATTACTGATTGCGTTAAAGGGGAGGGTTTTTAGCTGCTATTAGAATCCGAAAAGAGATAAGGTTGTGTATGGCATACATGAGCACAGGTTTACGTAAGTCGTTTCAGTTTAACGTGTGTTGTGTTTCTTAATCCCCGTGAACAATAATTCGGTTAATGCAAGGTCCAGGTGTTAAAGTGTGTTCCTTAGAGCCGTAATATAATATCATAGCGACCGCGACTGTTTTTATACAAAACATATAATATGTTATGAGCAATTGATTGATCTTGAAACCATCTTATAAAACACTCATACAAGTATTTCACCTGCTCCCTCTAATTATATATATATTTCCGTAGAAGCTAGTTATTTTCAATAATGCGTGGTGTTGGTATAATGAACGGGGATTTTCTTGAGTCTGATTTGGTATCAATGATTTTATTTTACATCAGTAGTAAAAGCGCATGTCTCCATTATCAATTAATCTCAAAATAAGGGTCTGAAGTCAAAAACTGACTGCATTTGAAAATATACGTATAATGCCATGCATGCGTATTTGTAAGCACTAATTTGACGACCTAGTTTGAAAGCGTGCATATAGTATTTAAATGCCAACATTTTAGTTTCTCAATCTAAAACAAGCACCTAAATATAAATGAGGAAAGATGTTGTTTATCGTGGCCTACACTTGGAGACTTTTCTAACGCAACACTTTTCAACCTTGAATATCTCAGATATTAGTTAAGATGGTGATTTAAAATTTTACATGTGATTATTTGACTACATTCTGAAGAATCTAACGATAAAACAATCATTCTACCGTGACGATCGGACACTTTAGCACATTGGGTATGTATGGTTTCATCGTTTTGTACGTGGAAATGGTAAAACGCACTATTATTTTTAATTTATTTCAATTTCGTCATTTTAGGTGGGTTCTTTCATCAGGATAACATAAATCTAGTTTTCAAACATGTATGGCTCTTATTAATATTCAGGAGCGCAACCGCGCATTTTGGCGAATTGCAGGTTCAAACTTGAATATTTCTCATATAGGTAACGATTTTCATTTTAAATTGTAAATGTGATCATTTCGGTGCAAGCTAACGATAATTATCATTCATCCGTGACGATCGGACGCTTTCACACGTCCAAATGCCAATTGCAAACCGCAAATACTCATCGTGTCACGTATAAATGTAAAAAAAGGGGCACAACATTATTGCATATAGGAACGCATCACAAAATAAATACAAAAAACAGTTTGTACAGATAAGTGTTGTTTGATCCATGTATACCTCATACGTTCAGACATATAACCAAATATTGTTTATCTACACGAAACTGTAGCTCATTGTTTTGGATGGAAAATAAATGCATGTATAAAGGTAACATTTACACAATTGTTGCTTTTCAAAAGTTTAGGAACAAACACTATCCTGTAGTCTCTTAACAGTAATTTCACGATTAATTATAAAATGTATTGCGCAATTGTGACCAGGGTGTGGTATGTTAATGTCGGTAGCCATATACACTGAATACGAACTTGCCTCAGGTCATATCTGGACTTGGATATGTATGGTCTGTAAAGAGGTTAATATGTAGCCATGATAAATAATTCAACGCATTACGCTTAAGATGTAACATCAATATGTTTTAATTTTATATTCTCCATTTCCTTGAAACATTTTGATGTACGTTTAATCTATCATCTTTCTGTGACTCCGTACGTTGAAAATTTAAGTTTAACTTAAACTCAAACGGCTTAAATACACACAAACTATATCAATATTAACACTTGTTTGTTCTCAAAAACACCTTCTGCAAATATTCCACATGTTTAGACAAATGGTGAGTGGCCTCGCATTAGGATTAAAACCTATAATGAGTACATACATTAGTGTTGTCAATAAGTACATTAAATGACATTTTAAAAGAATATGAATAAGTCCCTTTATTTCCCCTGTTAATTTTCAAGTCCATTATGAAACCCGCCTTTCAAATTCCAATGTATATGTGAGTTCTTCCATCCTGATCTGTGAGAGACCAATATAAACATATTGGCAATTTTGAGCGGCATTGCTTAGACGAGCCATTCTTACTCTTTTGGGTAATATTCCGTTCCTTTACAAATGTTGTAGTACAATGTTATTCACACTTGTAAGCAGCGTATTTATGCTGTGTACGACATTATACGTGTCATAAGCCTATGCAACATCGAAGATTCTCAGTTTAAGCATGTATATGGCATATTCGTTTGTGGCAAACTTGGATACCCTTGCAAGTGCAGCAGGAACTTTACATGTCTACGATGAAACTAAAATAGTTTTATATTTTTTAATCAAAGATTGGTATATTCCTGGTTTTTCGAAGGGTGATAACAATACTTGGGTGCTTATACTTTCTTTATTCCACTTGTCACACCTTATTTACTATTATGAATGCATATGCAATGCATTTGTGTATCAATGTGTGTTCATTAGTGTGAAATTTGTAAATATATGGTTCAGAAAATATAGAGGAAAAATTAAGGGTTTGCAACTTAGAATGTCTGAGAATCCTTATTCGTTTCGTATATTTTTCTTCAATTTTTTAGGATGCAGAATATCATAGCAATAGACAATATACGAAGACATAACTGAAAAGCTGAGTATTGTATTTAAGTTCTAAAACTTGAAGTTAATACATATGTTTTATGTGAGCATATTAACGTCCTCATTAGGATGTTGGCAAAACTGATTAACTATGTTTGGTTGATGACTAATAAACATCATGAATGCACATTGTTGCTTTTTTAGACAATTCATGTTAGATGACAAAACTGTTCATACTCTTACTTTTACACAATTTGTCATGAACCTTTGTCATATAATGTTAAATAGTACGGTAAAAGAGTGTTCAAAGTGTTAAAATTAGTTGTACACAATACGAATACGTTTATATATGTTGATTTGAATTAGCTCTGCAAACCAAAACGATCGTGTCGTATCGTGTCATTATTTAGGTCATTTTTAATTAGTAAACTCACAATTTGCGTGTGATAGATGTTGACCAGTACTAGGTCACATACGTATGCCATTAACTGACAACTGTCCTACAAAAAATCTAAGGTATGGAAGGGATTGGCCGTACATAGGATTTCTTTACAAGCCACCAAAAGAGTAATGTGACCGGGTCAGATATTGAATCACGTGTTATCAGCATTGCAAAAAGTAAAACATGACTCAAAGTAACGTAAAGCGAGAGATCTTTTACTTCATATGTAACTTGCAGAAACATGTTAAACAACATTTTTATAATTAAATAGAATTAACAACATGTCCATATTTATAAAAGTATATAATATACAATATTTCGCTCTTAACTCTTATGACGCAGAATAATTTTTACCTTTTACTAATATTTAAACTGAGTTGCCAATCATTTGTGATGATTAGGATTGATTTAGGGATACGTAGGTTGACAATATTAACACAAAGGTTAAAGAAGGCCTCTTTATTAATTTACTGGTACGTAGATTGAAAATAGTTACCACATGGTGAAAGGAGGGCTGATTGGTAACTGATACTTCACAATGGAAAATATGAATGAGGCGTCAAGCCTTAGCCGTATTTGTCGTCATTAAGGTTGTCACAGGTGTTGCACTTTTGCTTTACAAAGCTTCAAAGTGTTAAGTGTTAAGGTATCAGAATCACGTGTATGGGCGAAGCCTTGTTTGGAAACGACAGTTTCCATGTTGGTTAGCATTATTGATTGATGATAGTTTCTATGCTTAAAGTGATGGCGCTATGTTATATTAATAAACTAATGAACCCAACCAAGTTATTACATTGACGACACTTGGTTATGAAATTGATCAAACCTTGACATAACCTTTTTAACTTTGTCATTACATTTGTCAAACCTTGTCATGGCATTTGCTAATCTATGTCATGTCATTTGTTCAATCTTGTGTATATGTCTGAAAAATATACATATGTTTTGTCTGTAAAAATCATAGAATCAAGATATTGTGTTATATAACATGGAAAAATCATAGAATGTTAAATTATTTGTAATAAAAAGTTTCCTTCAATATTAGTGCATATACAATTCATGAAAATGTAATAAACACAATAAAAATAATAACTCATTTATTTTTTTTATTTTAAGCACACCATCTGCAATCATGGAAGATTTCGTATCCAGGACTCCCGTAAACAAGAGGAGTTTATGTGTTGATTTAGAGACGATGTTCATTCCTTCCTAAAAGAATGTTATCAATCCAGATACCAGTTGTCCTATTTTCTTTTTCATGTTACAGTCTAATATTAAATATGGGTTTGCCTTTTTAAATGTGCTTACTTATATTTAAAATAATATTGCACTAGTACTTATATCACTGAGTGTTTGCCAGAGTATTTAACTTAACATATGTAAACAATTGTTTCATATTTTACAATAACGTTGTATTAAAATTTATTATTTTTTAATTTAAACATCAATCACTTTATCGGTATATCTAAACAGTATGAGCACGGATATAAATTTAAAATATGCTTAAGTCTTATTCATTTTTTTTTTATGAAACACAGCTTAGCTTTTATTTATTGCGTTACAATATTTATCAAACTTAGAATGGATATTATTTTGGTGATGTTATCACAAACAGTTTATTTCGTGTTATGAATGTTTTTGTAAAATTGTCTGATTATATTTTTAGTATAATAAAACTCTTTTTTGTGTGTTCGTGTGTTCTTTTTATTTCAAATAAGGAATTGTTATGCGTCTGAGCATATAGTTTTGTGGTTAATTTAAATAGTGCAATTATATATTTAGGTGACTATAATAATAATATAATTTGTCTAACATTATATATATATTAAACAACATCCAAAACTGCATATACAAAATTAGGAAAATCGAAAAAAACATTTGTTTTATGTTGATTATTATTCCAACTTCACAAATATGTGTTTGTTTTACCTTAAGGCCCTTGAGTACCAGTTTGTGTTTTTTCAAGCCGAGAAAGATACTCGTGAGCTCAATGTAGATTTTCCTGACAAATGAAATAACTGATTCGGTTAAGCATTAGGGAATGTCTTTTTCCTTTTTTAAACCACGATTTTATTGAAGTGGAAAACCCTCGTTATAAGATTGGGGCATGGCGGTCAAGCATTTGATTTTCGGTGATCATCGTTTGTTCCGTTATCTTGAGGACATAGTTGATATAGCAAGCTTGTATAGAGAAAGTTTGGGTGAAGGTTTTAATAAGTATGTTACTATGGTTGGTCGGAAGACAGCACCTATTATGTTTAATTATGGTATTAATGACTTCATTTCAAACGTATGCTTTAATGCAGAATACAAAAACAAATATTTTTTATTTACACCAGCAATAAGCCATGAACATTTTAATCATTGGTACATGTCTATGATTTTAAAGTCTTTGTAACGATGGGTGTGCTCTGGTAACATAGATTTAACACGATACAAAATGCTCTTTTTTATGGTACACTATATTTAGCACATGTTCATGTACCAATTTAGTGTTCATGTTTCGTATGAATAGATATCGTTGCGGGAAATTAAAATGGAATTTGTTGTGCCACACAAAAATAAAAAAGAGCATTTTATATCTTGTTAAATCTATGTTACCAGACCACATCTAGCGTTGAAATGTTTGCTATTGCTATAAGGAACACAGATTATTTATATGTTAACTTTATTTTACGGAATATATTACGAATTTGTCTTTGATTTTTGAGCGTTATAGACGCTTTAATGAAAGAAATTGTCCTTAATGAAGCTCGTTTTCTTCCTCAGATTTATAACGTTTACATGAATGTATTTTTAACAACCTTGCACATATCCTTGCGTAGATCTGACCATCTGACTACATAAACATCGAGTATATAATTCTACGGCTAGACGGACCTTGTACATTCATGACTTTTGATAAATGAATTCTTGTCAATCTTCTTGAAAGAATATTGACACAGAGAAAAATGATGTGTATATTTTTTTTTTAATTAATCATATCGATTCTAATATTTAAATTAGGATGCTAAAACGCAGAACGAAAATCGGAACTAAGCACAAATATGGCTTATTGATGTCAAGATTCGCCGTCTATTCTTCAGATGTACAACAAAAAACAACAGAAAACTGTCTAGACAATAATGAATACGCCGCTAAGGAATTAAATAAGAACGATCGATATATTATATTGTTTGCATATCTCCAAAACATTCGATTACGGAACCATGATTGACGGATGTCACTAGATGCGTTGGTAAAATCACGTCAGGATCTTTAAGTACTTTTTTATGAGACTTTGATTCAATCCGCATACAATAAGCTGTATCTTTGAGAACAACATGGTTGATTCAAGAACATACATGAAGCATTGCATGATAGATTTGCTGTACAACAATAACACGTTAACGCTGAATCCATTTGCTCAAGTAAATTGTTTAAAGTAGATATGCCGCGTGTGAAAGTTATTTGAAATCGGGCGCTAAATGACGTAGACACTTAATTACCGCTTGTTTTAATTAGTAAACATTCATGTTGGGAAACTTAATGCATTCACACACAACTTTTTTTTTTATGCCGATTAGTTGTAAACAGCCCATCAGCTAATATCTTTACTTAAACACGATACAAAATGCTCTTGTTTACATGTAAACTCAATGCTTTTCTGTTGTTTTTTTCTGCAGGTTTATATACATGCTCCCGCAAAGAATTCGGCCAATAAATCCTACTCATTGTGAAGTTTCATTTTAAACCATCAATTTTGTTTTATCAAAAATTAAGAACGTGATTCTAACAAACATTTAATCAAAGGGCAAAGTTTTTTTCAAAGATTTAACATTTTCATTATCAGGCTCACGCTATATTTTGTTTGAATCTGTGCTTAAAGCATCCGTCCATGATCAATATGCATTTATATTTTTGATTGGTAATGATTCCTTACAACTGTGAATGCATAATACATAAAACAAACATGATGTTACGTTCAAATTCATGCTTCGTGAAATGGTCTTAAATGTTCATAACGTAGGAGAATGCTAACATATATTATCGTATAATTTAACATTAAGATTAATGCACAATGTAGTTGAGCTTAAACATTATCATTACAATATATGATGCATTCCTGTCCTTAACAGAGAACAAAAACAGACAATGATAATGACAGCAAGCCTCATCATCCTCGAAACCATCACCATCATCATAAGTTGCTTAAGTTATGTATATACATGTTAAAAGCATATCGACCAAGCATTAATAGATCGTTAGTGATAACATAACTGTGCTTTTCAAACAGTTTTGTTTCGTTATTTGAAAAGTAAACAAAACGGGTTTCCCGACTGAAAGCATTGTAAAAACATAAATGCAAACACTCTCTGAGCAAATCACAACATTCTAATAATACTTGAAATGGGCATATCGGCGTTTGTTTGCTTATATATTTATAATCACGCGTGCACAGATACAGCACTTCAATGAGAATTTTACAAGATTACAGAACCGTCATCCATATGACGTACACTTACTACAACTACTTCAACTATTACTACTACCACGACACAATCACCGCCATCTTCATCCCCATGGCTCAAATTGTTTAACCAATTGGCCACTTGCCTTAAATAAACCTAGCGGGTGTAAACATTACTTTCTCTCTTGACATAGTTTCTAGACGTTCAGTATTCAAGACGTATAGAAGACATCATGTTGTATTTATATACAATATATGTTGTCTAGTTTAACACTTGTCAATACACAACTCTGTGAAAGAGATTTATTGAATATCAAATAATGTTGACTTTCAATATGAAATGTTTATCGTTTGGTGAATAATAAAAAACAGATTAACGTCTCTGCATAGTGTTCGATGTTCTTTTGACAAACAGTGCATTATGAATATACAATACCTGCTATGTAATGTTAAGTTTTATATTTTTTACAATAACATGTCGCAAAAACCAAAAACATACACGTGAGGACTGACATTTTCCATTTTATTTTTTCTTTCCCAGACGTTTATGCGATGGGTATCTATCTACAACGAAAGAACCAGGTTCAAAACATATGTTTTTCCCGAATTTCTTGACAATCTAACACAGATCGATCATGGCAATTTCCATAACAAGCGCCGGATTGATTGTATTGTAATGAAAGTCTTTGCCTAGCGTCTATGTTAAATCCCCGCTCGTGTTGTTGTTTTGTCGCTCTTAATACCCAAATTATAGTGAAGCGTAAGGTAGCGCATACAAAGTGTGTTGTTCATGAATGTTTCAGACTACACTATGACAATGAATGAAAGAAAATAAGTTTTAAAATAGATTAAGACAATGTAATATCTAGTCGTTTTAGATGATGCTGTGTTCACGAGTTGTATTTCATAAGGTGTTCGCGTACAAATCAAAAACAATACATACAAAGTTCATACAAGGTGTGTGTTGTGCTACGGAAACAGGTTTGGCATGCGATATTCTATATCAAATTGCTTAATATGTGGTAAGTTATTTATTTGCCTTATTAGTTGTGAAGTTAAAAGTCTCAACAAGCCCTTAACAAGCCCTAAATTTGACCTTAGACTTCTCAGTTGGACCTTGTACTTTAATCGATTGGCACGCAACTTACATGCGACACATTCTTAACACGAATGTAACTTTCGTGGTAAGATGTGTAAAAATGCATGATGAAGTTTCAGTCCGGGGAAAGTCGGACGGACCAATGCACTCACTTACTTACGCAAGTACGAATGCACTTATATAATTCAACCATTGAGGCTGCTATGTCGCAAGCGGACTCATCAAAAGCAGAGGCTATGACTGATTGCAGTATTCGTATTCTTTTTTCCAGACGTGCATTAAACAACATAATGTCTAAACATCGAGGAATGGCCTGCTAACCAATTTCATTACAACGCTGGAAATAATATAATATTTGGAGTTACGCCCATAGAAGCATTTGATTACAAAACCATGATTAAGGGCTACCACTCCATGCGTTGGTAATTTATTCCGACTGTTTGGAGTACTTTCTGAACACCTGTTTAGTTATTTAGAAAATCCGCATAAAATAGGCGGTAACTTTGATGTACATCCCACGATTGAAGCCACGTTGCATATTATACATTTACTGTTTGATACATATATATTGCCTGATGGTATTTTTTTAATGCGCGCTACTGTTAAGTACAATATGTGGTGCCCATTTATTATTTGCATGTAATTGAAACACGGCACTTGCATGTAAACCTAATGGTACATGTATTACGGAAGCATTTATTTTTCAAATTTCAAAAATGCTCTTGTCCGCAAACACTGACATAACTATGGTGGCAGATTTATGTCATATCGTTCTGGCGTGAAAAGGGAATATACGACAAAGCGCCAGAACGACACATATACCCACCAAAGCGACGAGTGAAGTTGTCATTTTATTGTGTTTTCGTTTTTTCGCTCTTTCAACCCTCCAACACGCCAACACGGAAGCACGCACAAGTTCATAATTGTCGTTTCGGCGGCTATATGCGTTGGTTTGGGGCGTTGCCGTGTTGTTCCCTTAACATCCTACCAACACCGTATACCATTTCGTTTCCGCACGATATCTTGAATACACTCAGCAAATTTATATGATTGTTATTTGTGCGAAAAGGAATAGCCTAAAGATAGGTCAACGATCAAGGTCATAATGGCTTGACATGAAAGGAAAGATTTGCATGCATCCTTTTAGTATCTTTAATATCCAAAAAATATCACTTAACAAGGCTTCAAATGGAATAAATAACCATCTGAAAATTGGACAATGAATTCCATATTTATTAGATACATCATGGCCCCGTTAGCTGTACACGGGTTAAATCATTTAATCCGGAATGACATGGTGTTTAAAAAAATGCTCTACACAGTTTCACAACATATATAGTTATTTAATGGCACGCTGATGTCTTACTGAATAACATTTGTAATATTTAAGTTTGAGAAGGGGGCATACAGGTTTTACAAAGGAGTTTTTGCTTATACAATAAATAATAGGTCAGTACTTTGAAATGTACTTGATTTTAATTTTATTACAATAATGATTTAATGATTATTATAATTATCAATGTTGTAACTTATTAAAACCATTTTTAAAACGTTTTGTTAAAACACCACAAATAATATAAATGTTCTTTAAAACACACACTCAATTCCTATGACGCTGCATCAACATGTGCTTGTTGGTTTTGAAGTAGATGCCATTTAAATAAATTAAAGATTTACGACGGACGACTGACGGCGATGAACACCGACGGACAAAGGACGCCGGTCACAAAATCTCATTTCGAGCAATTAGTGCTCAAGCAAGATAAAAACAGAAGATAAAACACCAATGAGTTTTCAACGACAATTTACGTTGACGCATTGTGATAATGTGAAATGTGAATGCCTATAATATTATCAATTATCACCTACTTATACAGTATATGCCAAACACTTTTGTGATGATAGACGTTTGACAATATCAGGCAACGTATTTAGAATATTGTATTGTGTCTGTTTGTAAAGTAATTTGCATTACAGTAGAATATTACGCAATAATTGTTTGTGTTCCGTCAGAAATGTATGAAACTTAATTACATAGGCAACAAAAGAATCGAGTTTTCTACAGCACAATTACGTGATTAACATCCTGTAATACAGTTACTGAATGAATTGAAAGGATATGGTTTGCTTGGCCCTTATACAAAGATATACCATAGTATAAGATGTAAATTGTATTGTTTGTATTGTACGATACCATCAGATATATTTCAAATGACCTGTGACTGACACAATGGCAATATATTTGAAACGAGGCAGACAAGATAATTGTTTAAGTAAATTAGGGAATCGGATTATTGTAAATGTAAAAGATTTTGTGGTTACAGCTTGTGCAAAGTTATTTTTTAAATCACACAATTGTGTTGATGTTACATTGAGAGTATGTGTGAGTCATTCTTATGGTGATTTATTTGGATACTGTCTTTTATGAAAAAAATACCAAATAGTATATAATTGTTATTAATAACATATACATGTTAAATGTTCGCATACAGGACAAACAGTTTATATGTTTAATTGTGGATACTGCTGCCATATAGGTTTTCAAATACAATCGTTATCTTTTCTAACCACTGTATAATACTACCATGAGACACAGGCAAGTGTATCGGGATTATGGGTGTTTGCAATAGTATTGAGAAGGTATGTGATTTGCATAGAACATGATCAGACGAACTCCCTTTGAAAAGTTCATTAAGTGGAAGTTATATTCCAGGGACATTCAGTAACAGAGAACAAAATCATAAATTAATATGAAAAATCAGTGCGAAAATGTTTAAGTCGTAACTGATCACTAAACCGGTTATACACAAGCTTAGGATAATAAAGTATAAAATAATATACAACAGTTATGTTTGCTTTTAAAAATGTGTATCAAACTTGTTTTTTTCTATTCAGATGCCACATTCAGGCCAATTGATAAATGTGGAGTGGTTAAGTCGTCAATACTTTCTTCCAGACAGTAATTTATAGGTAAACAAGTGGCACACCTATTCATCAACGGATCAGTATATCATCAAATTATCAAGTAATGGTATGAAGTGGCTACACTTGTGAAACACAATATTAAACATGACATTAAATGTGATTTACGTATTTAAGTATTTCCTTCCAAGTCAATATGATTCATTTCTCCAATGAATAGTTTGATGAACGTCGAGTTAAGCCACCGAGGACTATAAGTTCAAAGGAAGCATAATTAACTAGAATAATAATAATTAGCCACAGGTGCAGTTATTTTGTTATTGATATACACTATTCAGTAATTTTTCAAAAACAAGAACGCAGTCTTCTTATGTTATGAAATAATTGGCTCATTCTGAATATTAACACCTGTCGAAAGTATGTTTTCAGCAGATCGAAAGGTTTTAAAACCAGAATATTGTTCACTAAATGACTCAAACTCCGATATATTTTGCTGTGATAAGTGGTATAAGGATTGATAAAATGACTTAGGAAGTTTTACTGTGTTATGTGTGTACGTAACTATTCGATAATGAAATTGTAAATGTTAATTTGTTATTTATTTCCATATACAATTTATTATATATATGGTGTGTCGATACTTTAATATGATAATAAACTATAATCAAGATGAAAACGGACGACTTATGACCCAGTGTTCAGGGGAAAATGTAAAGCGCCAATGAAACGCACATACGGTATGAAAAGGGCGCTATATAAATGTGGTATAAACAATGTTTATGTGATGTGGGGTTGTTGTTTTTTCAACAACATATTTTCCATCGTATTACTATACTTATGAAGCTCGACACCGATAAGACAAGATAATAAAAATCACAAACCTGGACCGAATTCCGACAAGAGTATTTAACGTGACGCTTTGAAAGAAGCTATTAACAATTTAATCATGTTTAAAAAGTTGAGAAAATACGGGATTCATTTCTAATACAAAACAGCAACTGAAACAACTGGCCATGACGGATGATGGATCAATAAGAGCATCTTCTTTAATCATAGTGCTATAAGTTTTAATCATACGTGAAAGTGAAACATTTCGTTTAAGTGATTCGTCTAAAATGTAATTCGAACAGGATGGATTGTATTCATGATCACATCAGACCAGGTCTAACTGCAGGTGACAGTTCAATAGTATTTGGGGCATTTTGAATAAATCATATGTGCTGTGAAAAAAAGTGATTTTTATAATGGACTGCAGAATGTTTCACGAAACCTACGAACTAACATGTCGTTTCTAAAGTGTTTATAATGAAACTTTTGAAACTAATTACACGTTTCATTGCATATCACCAACTTGACGCTTCGTAAATCTGATTACTAGCACTCGTATTGCGATGGTTGCCACCAGCAACGACTTTTGAATGTGTCATTACTGATAATAAATTTCCAAAGATAAGCCATATTTAAAAAGTAAATAGTGTAATATAGTGTAGTGTAAAGAAGTTTTCAGGTTATCGAAAATACGAGCATAACTGTGCTTGTGAAAGTTGCACCAAAATATTACGAGGAAGTTTCATGACATATAGAGGCAAAACATCTTCTATCACTGATTGTTGACGTTATGTGTTTGATAGCTTTACGTTCCTCAAGTATACCTACAGCTGCACAATATTATTGCAGTGTACCTCCTGTCAGGTAGTGTTTGCAATACACGCAGTCCTGGTAAAAATGAAATCGCATTGAACACTATATAATGTAGTTCACGAAGAACTAATTGAAAGATGTATTTGACCAGGCGACAGAATTCTGTTTATCCAAATAAAATACATGAAACAAGTGCTCTCCCTTTCAATGTAAATTTTCCCCGAAGGCGCTTTCAGTACGTTGCATGTTAAATATGTTTTTAAGTTTAACATGTATGCGTGTGATGTTATGTATGCCATTCGGCAGTCTAACTAGATTTTTAATAGTATTTACAGTGGTAATGAACATGTCAAAATACAACGCAAAGCTGGAGTTGCTTTCCCTGCCGATTACTTTTATAGTTATGAAGTATTGTGCGGTCAATGGAAAACTCTTAAATAGTATTCAGTAGATAGAAACTTAAGAAACTAAACTACCTTTTTGAAAAAGGGTGCACAATAAAACAAAAACACAAAACGAGCTATGCGGGTGATTTCTCTGTTGGGAGACTTTACAATGTACCCGTCGGAAAGTGATGATATTTATATGTTCATGTCATTACCTATGACAGTATAGGTATTAACCATGCTCCGGACAGAATAAAGGGCAGGCGCGTGATAAGCTAAGAGCGCATGACACATAAATAATTCAAAAGTGATATAATTTAATACCATAAATGTCAGTATATTGCACTCTTTTTGCGCAAGGCGAGTCTACACTCTTCACCGTCATGTCGATATCCAATTTTATTCTGGTTTTCAGTCTATTTCGTTTGATGTTTCGTCAATAAGCCATACATCATCCATAACAATGTTAATCAGTTAATCATAGATGTCTGAGGTGAACAACTATACTGCGAAGCAACCAATTGTTGAGTTATATGGTTGTAATGTATATTTACGGGCAGGCGGATGCAATATTTGCCCAACATGCATGACAGGGCAACAAACTGTATCTGCTTATGTACAGTGCAGTGCCCCCACAACCCCAATAATATGTGTGCATAGACCGTTACCCAAAGCATATTCACCAATAAAAAAGCAATTCGCACACTACAAAAATATGAACATTTCAAAATATATTCAAAGACGAATATCATTAAATTATGCAAGTAATACATTTAAGGCATGCATTAACAGGAAATGCACTTAAAACAATAACTGTATAAAAGCATTTGCATTTATGTTAACTACAAAACAGATGCAGGTACACCACTTCAAATTACAACGTCTTTGTTTCATATATCATGGGCACAAATATATATTAAATGACATACATAACATATAGTTAAGACACGTAAGTAGTAAATAATCGTTTGATGCATTAATTATATTATATTATATATAAATATATATATTAAATTATATAAAATATTTAATGACTTCACTATTATAGCTTGCTAGAGCCTATTTAGTAGAAAATATCGATGTTAATCGTATTCAGTTTTGCATACGTATATGCAAATNTTTAATTGTAATATTTATTTGATGGAATTAATTACTGCGGTTACTATTTGAAATAAGAATCAGTATTTTTAGCATTAGTTTTCCATTTATTTTTTGAAGTTGACTTTCTGAAAAGATAATTGGTTTCATGCAATTGTATCACAATCTGCTTATGAGCTTTTGTCCATTATTATGTTCATATCTTTCAAAATGTTAAAATACAGAATTGATATAAAACGTAAATAGAATTATCCGTCAATCTTTGGAAGCAACTTGACTTTATCCCCAAATACGTTTGGTGTTTTCCATTTTACTTTATATGAACTTACGACAATAGGAATGGGAAGTTTTTTGTACAATTTAACGAAGACAAAAAGGCAGACATATATAAGGCAAACTAGATGAAACATAAGAGCATCCATCTATAATTGCCTGATATAAAAAAGCAGAACGTGTATAAAATAAAGATTAGTTTACATTCTCAAGTGAATTCATATCATTTATACCAGCAAATTACCACTGCGAATACATTGAAACAGTGCAGTGTAACAACAGAATATCATTTTATAATGCCTGATGTTTTGCATTTAGACACTAGCCTTAAATGTGTAGTGCGAGGCCGACTTCCTGAGGTCCCCACCGGGCGCTATGTGTGCGACCTCACAATCACAATGTGCCTTCCGAACCCCTCGGTAGGCCAATAACACATGAACAAAAATATAATAAATAATTTTCATCAGACTGCCTGACTAATGAATCGAAACTATAATAATCGAGTCGCCAAAATTATATACAATCCGACAAACAGGGGACCGTTGCCCTCAACGAAGCTTGCACGTTCAATATCTTTACACTTCAATGAACCTCTAGCTCTTCGTCACCCCAAGACCCTAGGTGATGCTTCCGCCACTCCCGTAAACGACTTCCGTAGACTCCAAACCTCTGAAGAACCTCTACACTTGCAATAGGAACTCTGCAGCCCGGGCTGCACCGGTTGAAGTCAACGTCATTACCAAAATGCCCCAGATTACTGTTTTATAGAGTACCATACCTTTTCTTCAGATGTTGTCCTGCTCGCATCCGCAAGAGAAGTGACCAGTTACAAATTTGCAAGCCTTTATATAATGGCGAACCGAGCGCCACCTTGATGAAGATTGCCGAATGCCCTCCGCACTCTACGGAGATTACCGATCATGAATTTCTCCTGTACTGCCACAGAAACAAGCCGAATTTATATTCATGATTTTACTAGACACATTCCTAAAATATCAAATGTTTTAACAATGCTTCATAAATCATTTCTTACAGGACAATTTACTAACTTTGTGAATAACAAGTTAAAATTTTATATTGTTAACATATGTTAAACTAGGTAATTATAATATAACATTAAAGAAACATAAAGCATCTAATTCGACCCCGAAACCTTTCGACACAAATGTAAGGGGTTTTGTAAATAAATAGTGATACTTCAAATGGAAACCATCCTGCAGTTTGATTTATCTTCTGCATTTTAGGTGTATCGACATACAGGGGGTGATAAGGCGCAAGTTGAAGCTATTGGTATTGGATTGTCGTTTTCTTTACCGCTTTATAAATTGAGTGATAAGTTATTTCCACCTACTCAGTTGTGTAAACAATGATTCATTTAATTTAAAGCTGATTGCGCATTCTAACGATTTGATTTTGGCGTAATATAGCAGTTTTATTGCTATGTTTTAACATATTGTCGTGAAACCAATCAATTACAAAAAAACAAAAACATTTCAAACAATAAAATTGTTCAAAATTCGTATAGACAATACTATTATTTATATATATGAACGATATCATTCATTTTATTCTTAAAATCCGAAGGTTACTCAAAACAAATGTACATAATAATCTCAATAGTCTTGGCAGCTTATTAAAAACACAGACAATTGCATGCTTTCTCACTTAATATCTTCTTATATCATCGATAGAAAATTGATTCAAAACAGTTCATATTTGAGGTAAATGTCCATTTATTGGCACTCAATCATCATAATGTATTGTTTCTGAGTTGTTTCGATTCAAATTAATGCAGACAACCGAATGTGGATCGTCTTAATTTTGTAGTCAAACATCACTTTCCCTAATTTGAGGTACACGTTTGGGTGTTTTTATTACGTAACTACGAAAACTATATTTTACTTCTTGTATTGCAAAGCAATATATCTACATGCTACTTAACAAATCGATACCATTCATCATTTATACGTTCTTAAAGTTGTATATAGATTTCATGGTCGTTTGGTCTTTTGCCTTAAGTACACTTAAACTATTTTTAGCAGAACTCGTTTCTAACGGAAATCATTAGGCAATATATACCACAATATCTATTTAAAAAGGACTACTTATACGGATTTGGTGAGTATTGATTATACGAGTATATTGTCTTTTCTACGTGATAGCGTGTGGGGTTTAATTACACAGATGGCATTTTGCCATAATAACAAAGGGAAACAAACATCAACAAATTCATTATAGTGACATGCCCAAAGCATAATGGGACACTTTTTAAGTTATGTCGTATAATCAGTTTTGAGAGTAGTAAGCTTGTTAACGCCTGGTTTTTGGCGTAGATACCTATTCAACGTAAGACCCCATTCGTTCGTTTTGTCCATATGTGTGCATCTGAAGCGTCGGTACTACAAATGTAGTATTATTGTTGTAAGGTATGTATACCTGACTTATTTCGCCCATTAAGTTGTGTATCCATCCGCTGTTCGGTGTGAAAACACATTTCGAAAGACTATCTTTCAAACCATTCATATATGTCAAGTTTAATCTTCGTACGCGAATACAAACTTATTTTTTGTGTCGGAGTGATTTTTATTTTTCAAAAACGTGTACATGTATTCAACGTAAACCTCAAGCACTAATGTTGCAATATTAACGTAGTTATTACACTTGCTGCTGCTGTGTTTTTTTTATTTTAAACACATTACAATTTCATGTGAGTGTATTTGAACCCTGAAAGTGACAAGTCTATTTGTAATCGTGTGTTTATCGGACGACCGTAAAGGAACACGAGTATTAGTTTATAATAAAACGCATCATCGCTAACCCCTGTCTTGCAACATACATTTCATTAATAATAGACCTTTCATCCATAATCTACACATATTATTAAACTGTAGTATATTTAGAAGCAGAATCTTTCAACGCTTAATGTATAAAAAATTAATAACAAGACTAGTAAACAAACGAATGTCTATAAAAAGAAATATGACATTAACAAAATCCCAAGCACAGACAAAATATTATATTATTTAAATTAGTTATAAACATAGTCTAAATATTCTCTCTTCATCAGTATAGATTCTTTCTACATCTTAATGTAAATACTATAAATGTTCGACAATTACCAAATATGTTACATAACCAATTGAAAATTATAAAAAATGGTATTATTTCATATGTATATTACAATTATTAACACCAAAATACACAGATCCGATATGCATCCAACAGTCACCAAGTAGTTATGAGTACTTGTTAATATTCTCAATCATGAGAGATTGTTCCAGTAAAGGTTTCAAATATTATTCACAAACACCATAATAAAAATAGTCTGCGTTCCTTTAACAAATCCTCATACCCCCCTTCATTGTGTGTTATTATGTTTTGTATCTCTTACAGTAGTGTACAGGCACAGCTTTTCTGTCGAAGCAGCTCGACTTCTTGTTCATCTCGTATCATTTCTTCAACAAGTATGAGAGGCACGAATACAAAGTCTCTCAACCATTCCGTTGTGATTATCATAACTTTTTGTACCACGTAGACATTTCCGTCGACCTGTACCCCATCTGACACGGCGAACTGGGATGGAATTGCTGTTTTCTTTGTGAGAATAATCGGACACCCACCATTGGTCGTACAAAACTCAGGGCTTATAAATACACATTTACCTAAGAATTTCTCGGGCGACAGAATCACCACCACTTTTCGAAGAGCTGCCAACATGGGTCCCCACACATCGATGTATGCCTGATAGATTTTGAGACGCTCAAATAATGGACTGTCATTTGTGTACTGGAGTACCTCCGTCATGCATTTGAAATAATACATCAGCCTGGCCCTTGGATCTACCGCGACTTCTGGTATATCTACATTTCGAACTAATGCCATATCTGTTAATATGCTCCGTATTGAAACGTATTTAGTTGTTTCAATGCAGTAAATGCACACCTCAAAATCGAATTCAATAATTTAACTTATATCCTGGCAGGTCCGCTTCTTCCTTTTATCGATTAAAATATTGCCCAATAGAAAGGAATGTTCTCAACTAATCACTTCCTGATTGATTATCAAAGATAACGTATAGACGTTTTAAGAACATCCTGAATTGTATCGTCCATAAACCTAACAGTATATATACAAACATGTATTATATATATATACACACACGCCGTAGTCTCAAATGGGAATATGTATGTCTGTCTGTATGTCTGTGTATCTTGTTGTTCACACACCTTTCTCCCCATATATATATATATATATATATATATGTTTATATATATAAATATATATATAATACATGTTTGTATATATACTGTTAGGTTTATGGACGATACAATTCAGGATGTTCTTAAAACGTCTATACGTTATCTTTGATAATCAATCAGGAAGTGATTAGTTGAGAACATTCCTTTCTATTGGGCAATATTTTAATCGATAAAAGGAAGAAGCGGACCTGCCAGGATATAAGTTAAATTATTGAATTCGATTTTGAGGTGTGCATTTACTGCATTGAAACAACTAAATACGTTTCAATACGGAGCATATTAACAGATATGGCNTTTAACTGTTAAAATGTAACTCTCTTAAAAACCTCTTCCTTTTACTTTCAGTGTATTAAACCATTTTCTTTTTTGCTTATTTATAACTGTATTGGAGAGAAATCGTTAAATTTAAGCATGATGGGGTTGGGCATTAATGTTTACATCTCGTGCTTTTTAAACATTATAGGTGCAAGTATATTTGAAACCGATAATCTACTGTCACCAACCATGATGATTGATATCTACATGCAAAATGAAATGATTTTGAAACGCAATTCTTCCTGTTTTTCCCTCATTTCTGTTGTATTTGCCTTTATTTCCAATCCTAGTATTGGTAGAAAAACAAAATACTCGGAGCGAACGCGTGTGGACGTCATCACGTGAGTCTCGTTCTTAATGTAAACAAAATCACCGATAATAGGTCTCCACCGATTATAGGTCACCGTACGATATAATTGCATTTCAAAATCTTACTTTAACTAAAATAATCCAACTTTATCAATATTTAATTCATTTTAACAATCTATTAAAATCATTAAATTTCCACATAAATTGCAACATGAAGCAGACGACCTCACTAGTGCAAACAGACCACTAGTGCAAAATCACCGGAAATAGGTCTCCACCGTGTGATACAGCTTGTCCGAAATATGATGCATCCAACTGAATAAACACTTGACAAAGGTGACTGAGGCATAATGGACTTGTGGTGATACCTTGAACACCTCCTTAATTGAAAGGTTTTTGTCAACCCTCTCTAAATGTTCGATTTGTCTGAGCTTCATCCGTAACTTTCGAATTTGTTTATAAATCGTAATACCCATCCTCGTCTTTGTTGCTGTTGGTTACATTATACAAAAAAATCAAGTAATGTAGGGCTGTATTCTCTAAAACAAATCATACTATTTAACTCGAAGGCATGTTGTACACCTTAGACAGTTTTTCTGGTCTTATCTTTTGGAGATATTGATAGGGTGAGCGTAGATGTTCAATATTTAATCCCTTAAATATGATTAAGGTAGAGACTATAGTAACAAATTGCACTGAAAAATGTTATATTCCACTAGAAAATGGCCAAACAAAAAGCCAAAATCCCAGCCGGTCCGTTACATGTGGACAGGTCAATGCTGCTTTTGAAGTTTACGTACATATTCGGTCAAAGTACACAAAACGTGTATATATAATTTCCATGCACAGCACGACAGTCTTTAAGAGTCGTTAAGACCCGCTTATCCGTGGACATTTTAAAACAATCTTCAATCCTCAATAATAACGAATTATTTGAAATAAGAGTATAACATCAGAGTCCTTCTTTAGTAAACTAAGACACATTATATTTATTGTGTGGGAGACATGAAAATTAATTATCACACCCTATTGCGCCCTTCAGTATCTACACATTAAACGCAGCTTGATTTTATCTAAGAATGTGTTGTTCTGAGACATATTCTTTGCCTTAGTGTTTGATATCGTAAGAGAGCCAAGGTAGCATTACGGTTTCATATCAAGAGAAAAGAGATCGTACATGTAAAACACTGCATTAAGAGTGTTACGGGTATTTGAAAATGCTCAAGAGCGCGGCAAATTATAGTTGATCACTTTTCTTTTACCTTGTTCGTGTCCTACTTCAAGAGTTGAAGCAATACAACTGTCCTTCTTACCACTAATCAAGGTAACTTGAGAAAATCTCTCTTTTAACCTTTTTTTACCTTTTGGTATTATTGTTATGGTATTGTTCTATATAATGTGTCATGGTCATACAAAAACTTAAGATATTCGAACTTTAAAAGGACATTTTTACTTTCTGTTCTTTCTTCACAAATTTCCTATTGCCAAGGTAATCTGCATCCAAAATAAAAGTTTAAGAAAAAAAAACAATTCTCAGACATTCCACGTTGCCAACCCTCAATATTTTGTTCACCCTTTTCATTCTTATGAAAATAAATATTAATGAAGCAAAAATTACCGGTATGTGGTATATATTTATACCTAAATGCCTTACATATGCATTCATCATAGCAAATGAGGTTTAACAAGTAGAGAAAATATAAGCACACACGTGTTGTTATCTTCCATCAGAAAACCCGAAAAATAACAATCTCTAGTCGTTAGTCATTTTAAAAATTATGTCTCAATATATAATGGCAGAAGGTAAATACAAAGTTTGAACTTAGAAATTTTCTCGGATGTATCCTTGATCGAAAAATAAAAAATAGTTAAGCATGACAAAAGGTTTAGGTGTCGAAATATATGATTTGCGTTTCCTCACTGATTCAGTATAATTACCTCGTTTCAACTAAAGAATTTGAGGATTTTTTTGTTCGAATGTAGTATTAACAAATATGTCAGTCATATCACAGCGATCAAAAAACCTACTCACACTTTCCTAAGTTAGCCGGTCTACAAAGACATTGTATATGTTTATTTAGAAAACAACTAACAATTTGATGAGAGGCACAAGAAGAAATGCCGTTTTTAATAATTCCATTACCATAACCTGTCCGGGAATCCAACAAGCGATCCTCGAAATCGTGGTCCAGCGCTCAACCAACTGAGCTAGCCGACCCGTCGAATAAACTGGAAGACATATTGTTGCTTGATACTGGTTCTGTTGTTGTTAATCTATTTCTACCAAGACCCAAGTAAATGTGGTTTCGAACAGTCCATCAATATTTGAGTTCTGGGCCCGTATTCACCAACAATTCTTTAGCAATTCTTAGACTTGAAAATAAAGAAAATTCTTAAGTCTAAGAAAAAATTCTAAAGTCGTATTCACCAACTCATTTTGCTAAAGAAAATTCTCAAGAATAAAGAATTTTCTTTAGAATTCTTAGAATGCTTTGGGGCATGCTTAGAATNGTTCCACCTAAACAACTGTGCAATAAGCATATAATGATTATTTGTGTGTGGTGTACTTTCATAACGAGCTGCACCAAGATACTTGAAAATATGTATAATACAAGCCTATCCTATAGAAGTTAGTCTCTCTGTATTATATTTATGTAGAATAACTTGTTGGTAATATACAAATACCTATAACATTCACAGGAAAAACTTCGCTGTCGTTATTAAAAGTCATAGTTGTGTCTCCGACAAATTGCATTCCGACTTCACTTTAAATCATACGTCCTTGAGATTGCATATTTATATAATGTATTACAACAAATACGTAAACCAAAATAAACAAATAAAACAAGGATCGAACTCACGACATAGGAGCTATACAAATTAATGAGCGTAGATACTATTTTACTAACCAACTGCGCTAATAGTGTGCTTAATTTACATTAAGATCTTAATTTCCGAACGCCGACAGTTATCCATCCCCTTGAGAGTCTGCTCGTAACCATATCCCCTTCAATTGCAAAATATATTGTCTTCCTGGGTGCATCTACTTATAAAACCGTTCCGACCATGGGTTGTTTTAAATGATATCATCCTAATTAGCATATATGTCATCCTAATAAGATTATGTACTTTCGATTTCAAAGTTGTTTAATAAGTCAGAAGTACATTACACTTAGCAATTTTCACGTTAATATGTTATACGATTTTGAAGAATAAGATAACCCTTCCGTTGGAATTACACCGTGTATAGTTCATTGACTTTTGTTTGGAGCTTTTTCAACATTTGAGTTGCGATTAGCAAGGTACTTTCGATTTCAAAGTTGTTTACTAAGTTGGAAGCCAATTACACTAAGTAATTTTCCTGTAAATATGTAACAATACTTTAAGGAATAATCTAACTCTTCAGTTGGAATTACACCATGTATAGTTCAGTGACTTTTGTTTGGAACTTTTTTAACTTTTTTAACATTTGAGTGTCATTATAAGATAAATACTTACAAATCAGTCGTACATGGATTTTGTGTACATTACAATGGTATGTTTTTGAAATGATAAATTACAGCATACTTAACAATGTATATGTATACGTAACTATGCAAAACAACAACTTTGTTTGGTTAGTCACTATACACGCATCATTAAATTGTTTAGGCATTTTGCATTGTTATTATAAATCTGTACTGTCAAGTATTGTAAAACAGCGTCGGGAAATCCCCGAAATTGTTTAACAAACGTGAACAGATGAAGGATTTTAAAACTATACAGTCGCTTGGTGTATAACGGATAGCTAAGGACTTCGAATCTCATTTCAACGTACACACCATGCATTCAGTAATTAAACCATTAAACATCGAAAGACAAATGTCTTTTTAATTAAAACATGCCAGCGGTTTTAAATTTCCGACAAAAAATATTTGTTTACAGCGCGAATTTCATGGTACACTGATTCAGCCATTACCGGATCGCTTAGGTCTTTATCGGACTACATGTATATTGTATTATTTCTTATGATTTGGCCCAGCATTTGTGAAAAGACCAAGGTCATGGAAATCGCTGCACAATTGATTAAGAAATGGCTGTTCAAAGCGAAGCACCCTATATTCGGGTTATTTTGAATTGATTACATTGTTATATATATATATTTGATAGTGAACAATATGTTTTCAGATAAATCGATTTTTCATTATAATTTGATTATTTTTCATTCAAAATGATGTTTTTACTAATAAATATCATAGCCACACGCTAACCACCTGTGTATTGGACATCTTCAATTGAGTTTATATGCAGTTTGAGACCTTCCCCACATTCCTGAATATGGGTCACCACATGTCCGTTATTCACTAAATCACGAGTTGCAGCTTTCATGCTTATGGTACGCATCAATTTGGTTACTGAGCATTCTTACTTTTGTAAAAGACACATTTTACTTAAATATTACATCAATGAACATTATGTTTACCAAACAAAATCTGCAAAATTCAAGAAACCATACGTCTTCTCTTTTCGATTCATCACAAAAACGGTGCGTACATAACGTTACCTTGTTTTGCTTTCGAAAAAAAGAAACAGTTGTAAACATTGACACACGTCAACAACAACATGAATTGACTGAACAATAATAGGCTTTTTGTATTCAATTCATAGAAAACTATAAATCTTAACATAAATAAAAGTATTTTGAAAAAACACTTTTAACTTATCCGTTACTCACTAAAATCCGCTATACACCAATCGACTGTATGTACGTGTAAACAAATGTGATCTTTCTAATGATACACTAAAAGTATTTATCACCAAAACTAAATGTTCAGATTTAAAAATAGTCAGATAAGAAAAACATGTGAGTACACGTACAGTAAAGTACACGTAATTTGATCGTTTTGATCGTTTTGGGTGATCTATGAAAAGAAGAAGAAAACTCGTTTAGTGTTTGAATACTAAATTGCTTGCATTCAGAAGGATTTGTGTGAGCTGTCCTATTTGAAACGTCAATTATTGTGCACGACTGTTTCTCAATTATTATGAACAATGGATAAGGAACTCAAGGACACAGGTACAAGAAACTGGGTGAAAACGTGGCTAGCGCTTAAATGTTTTAAAGAAGCCATTTTGCCATTTATGAAAGACAAATGTGATGAACAATACCTGAAAAACATAAATTATATTAAGCATCTGTTGGGATTGCCAGAATATACGTGCAATTCGTGTGAAGTTGATGAATTAAAACCATGCAAGAAGAAAACGACGAAGGTCTGTCCAGAAAAAGGAAGTTGTGGGCATTTATATAATCGCATAAAAGACGCGCATGTCAAGAAAGAACCTAATTGGTCCAATACGAATTCGGAATTTTGGTCAGACAATATACGTGGTCCATGGGAAAGGATGAAGTGTTTTATACATACGTCTGGGTACAAGGAAAAGAAAGATATATTAGATGCGGATATCACTGCTTTTGTGCAGATTTTTACAAACAACGCACAGCTACATAGTTCATTTGGCTCCGACTTAGTTGTTCTTGAAAAGGTTTGTTTTATTGAAAGTACTATATATACTGATAGTATATGAAAATTAAGGGTAAAAAACTTTTTTTTTTAGGTAATATCATATAGATTGATTTAATAAAAAGCACTTGAACAATTTTATTTTATTTTATTTTTGGATACATTTCCCGTTGTTAAAAATGGTTAAAATTGGTAACTATTGGTTTACTTTTGAGTTTAACGGAGTCTGGACAGTCTTTACAATGACATATTGTTTACATTTATTTTCTTAATTTATATTCCATAAATTTATCGTACGTTTGTCTTTGCTTCTGTTTACAAAAAATTACGTACATAACGATCATAACCAAAATTGCAAAGTGATTTGATAGTTATACTTGTATAGGTCCAATTTGTGTAAATATGTACTTAATAATTTCCTGTTTGTTGTTATTACCGTTTGAAATAATAGTGCGTACGCACAAAATAGATACATTTTTTTTTTTCAAAAAGTATAGAAGTGTCATACCTCAAATTGGAGGTAACAACATGCCAACAACAAATCTGAAATATTTTTCTAATCGGTCAATTATCGCGTGGGTTATGGCACACTTAAATGTTTCAATGGTTATTTTTTTCTAATAATTGAATGTCAGAAACCTTAAAAACACTTACAATCTGGATTTGAAATATATCAAAGTAATTTGTTTTAATTAAAGGCAATGCAAACTAACAACAACGTCTAAATGTATAACAATAACTTCAATATTCATATTAAAGCCCCATTAACACTCAACATCAACGAATATTTCTTAAAATATTTCATAAAATAAAATTACCCATAAACAATCAGTATTCCTTATAGCAATAGCCAAAATTTCAACGCTAGATGTGGTCTGGTAACATAGATCTAATAAGATACAAAATGCTCTTTTTATAATTGTTTTTTTTTTTGTGGTACAATATATTCCATGTTAATATGCCGCAACGATTTCTAGGCATACGACACACGAACACTAAATTGGTACATGAACATGTGTTGAATATATTGTACCACAAAAAATTAAAAAGAGCATTTTTTATCTTGTTGAATATATGTTACCAGAGCACATCTAGCGCTGAAATTTTGGCTATTGCTACAAGGAACACTGAAGTTTTACGCGTAAACTTTATTTTATGAAATATAGTACGAAATATTCCTTGATTTTGAGTGTAAATGGGGCTTTAAAGTTAAAAAAGTGTTATCGACAAAACTAACTATATTTATGAACAATTTTGTTGATTGTATGGTGTGATCAGAATGCTAAATGCGTGTAGAAAAAAGTTTTTTTATAAAGCTTCCAAAACACGACATTATATTTATACATCACAATTTCAATGCTGCAAATCACAGGTTGGGAAGTTGGTTGCGACGTAAAGTTGTTGTATTCGCTTCAGGTCTGCCTATTACAACGTTAGACTTTCATTTTACATTTAGCAATAAAAAAAGTACCTTTCTTAAACACTTAACTTGTATTCTCAGTTTTTTTGGCTTGACACATTTTCAGGTTCGGGATATTCGGAATGGAATGTGTCATTCAGGATCAATGACGGTTGCTGCGAATGATTTCGTGACATACGTTACCGATATTGAAAATGCACTGAAGCTTACTATTTTTGATGGCTATCAGTCTGCTAAAGATGAGATTGACAAACTGCACAATGTAAGTACCGATGTAAGTTGATAAGTTTTAGTTTGTGTATATCGTTAAGACACGCACATATATTTCAACCAGTGTATGCAAAGTGAAATATACGATATTTTAAATAAAATTCATATTACACGCATTAAAAAACATGCATGCCCTCATTTGTTGTGTATATTATTTGGAAACATAAGTATTAATATTTTATTAGTTAGAAAACGAAAGCAGAAGCGTCACAGTAGACGAAGAACTTTCTGCCAGAGAAGAAACGCTGGTAGCTATTAGGGAATTGAAAACGTTGTTAGAGCACCAAGTAACGACTGATGAGTTCAAAGAAGAAATCGCAAATTTAAAAAGTAACGAGGATGAACACAGACGGATTCTAGAACTGCGATTTAAAGAAATCAAGAAACACATGCTGAAATTACAAAAAGAACACATGAGCAACAAAACTCGCTTGAGTAAACACATGGCAATTTTAGAAAACATCAACAAAGCAGTTGGTTCTAGTAATGAAATATGTAAAAAGCTATCAGTGGTTAGTCTGACCTTTTAATTTATAAAACATGTTAATCAAGTAAATTAAGTAAAAAGGAATTTGATTTACTTCATAACGATTTTTTTTAATGAAATATCATGTTCAAACCATTTGATTTAAAAATGCCTGTTTTTAAATAACACTACTGGTTTGTTCATACATGTACCCGTATCACGAATTGTTCGTCTTTTTAAGCAATATTTCTTATATTTAAATTAAATTTTCTAATATGTAAATTATATTTAATAGGAGATGGAAGAAGGATTTAAGAAAACAATTGGACAGAGTGAACAAATTTTCCAAGGTATATTGGTAACGATTAGTGTTATAGCTTTTAATCAAAGGTTTGCTACAGTTAACTTTATGATCAATGTAATAAACCAGTTTGAAAAAACGCAGTTTTGCCCAAAATATGCGTTATAGCCGGAAAACGCCCCAGATAACAAGGTAAAGTAAAGAGAACTGATAAGCATGCGCATGTTGCTACTGTGGTATCAGATCCCCCCTCTTAAATGTGCCAATGCTCGACTTTTTCAATCGCTAGAAGACAATTAAAAGCAAATTACAAGTACACATATGGTTCTGTAGTACGTAACTTTTGCTTCATTTCTCCTTAAAAGAACATTTTACGTTAAACATATAGTACCAATTAATAGACAACGGTTGTCCGCACCAACTCGAAAATACTTGCCTCTAAAACAAAAAATGGTGACATAATTGTTGATGACTCATTGAAAATAAATTAAAACTGTATGCGGTATATTACACATACGCACATATTTACATCACATGTTACTATAACAGGTTTTGTGCAGACGATGTATTTTTAAATGGTTGGTTATGTTTAAATAATTCGCACCCGCAACCCATAATCCTTTATAAGCGCTTTAAAGGGGTATGAACCTTCGAATGTAAAGCGCATAACTCAATCAAAGCAAAATCAATTTAATTGTGGTACAATGAGTACCTTTATTTTAACTTGTTTGAGAAAGCCTTTTATATATATACATTCGTTTTCCACTCATACAATCTGTACAGTTTGTAAACGTTTGTACACGAATATGTTTATTGTAAAATAATATATTACAGTTGTGACACGATTGGAACAGAAAGTTGATGACTTATCATCGCAAGGACATTTTAAAAGGATTCGTGTGCCAGGTAAAAAGTATACACACATTCGTAATGATACAGATTATTTCTATTAAAAAAAAGATTCTACATTGTACTTAAATCACTTCTTTATTATATAAATAAATAATCTTATTGCGCACTTACTCGAAATGCATCGTTTTTTAATTCTCACTCGACTGCATCTTACTTGCATTAGCATTTCATTTATTTTGAAGATTCAAAGCTTGTTGTGAACATAAGAACCCCAAATGGAGAAGAACTTGTGTCCGACCTGCTAGTTGAGTCCATGAACGAATTACATGACGTACCTCTGACTGACATTCAGCAACTACTTGCAACAGCGGTCCGACAAATATTTATGGGTTTGTGCATCAATATATTGTTTATGAGTTTTCCACATTTAGAATGCAAAAGTTGGTACTAAAACTATAATGTTTATACTTTTTTTCTTGTAATGAAATGTAGCGATTTAAACTGAGTGAGGTAGGAATGTAAACAAGAAAAAATCTTTGCGAGAAATAAATGAATAATTGTTTCGCTACCACCATATGTGTTTTCACCTTTCCAACTTTTATCTCTAGAATTGTTATATCAGTTAAAATATATATTGATATATACATGTGTTTATTTCCACGTAGATGGATGCAAGCTTAAGAAAGTCAAAAATGAATGTATGGCGCTCTATATCGGATTTGAAAATGTCAAAAGCTGGTTGGCATTTATAAAAAAATATCTGAGTGGTGAACTAGCAAAGTCATTTCTGCCCATTCAAGAGCACCTACGGACATACCTTGACTTTGAAGATCTCGAGCTCAGTGTTGACATCTATGAAGAGGATTTTGAAATGTGTGTTCAGTCAATCCGTAAGTATAACACCAGTGTGTTGTGCTTGATTGAATAAACTTGCCTCCTTTGTATAGGTTCTGTATCAAGACAAGCAGCTTATATTGAATTATTTGATTTTCAGTCTTTCAGCTTGAAACAGCTATGTTGATCGACGTTGGACAAAACGGCCCAAAGACAGAGAATACACCTAAAACGGAACCGTCCGTAGAACTACCAGGTAATGTGACTAATAAAAAATCTCCAATAAGATACTTAAATAATAAAGCAGTGTTGAAAGAATATTATTTTTGAGACGGTTAGTGCGGCGTCAAATGTTAGCTCATTATCGCACTAGAGGTCACATGTGTAACACAATCTTGATTAAACATGCTCAGACTTTTTGTTTGGAAAATGAAGGCTCACATAGTTGAGCATTAAAAATGGGGTAGGCGTACACTTACAATTTCAACATCGCGACCATGTTTTTTTCCCGCCGTCAATAAACATGGCCTCCGGAGGGCAGTCATAGTGTCCTTTATGGTTATATAAAAAAGTATGCACACATTTTTGACTATGACAAAATATGTCTTTCTCACATTTGTTCTATTGTGACGAGTTCGTAGATTCGGAATATAGGACAAGAACTAGTTTACGTCGGTAGAAAATGTCTATAAAATACTATCAGTCCCACCGAAAATCTGTTCTTATCATGGTTGCATCATTGGTGTTCATGGTTTATCGGATGAGTAGTAAAAACATTGAATGTGAAAATAAGTAATAGGTTATGATAAAGTGAACAAAACTCGTGCACACTCTAGAGACAACATTATTATGTCGCTTAATAAATATTTAGGAATGCAACGGATACCCTATTATATCCGGAAATACCCGATTTCTCGGTTCCATTCACATTTTCTTATATACGGTCCCTTCGTTAAAATTAGGTCGATCGAGTAAACCATATGATAAATTTATTTTTTATTTATTATGATCGCTCATCTCTTTTACTTAAACCCTCTTAGTGTTGAATACTGTTATATCCGTTCGAGTTCGTTTTTTTCCAAGTAATTCAATTTTGATATATTTTATGGGTTTTACAAAATGCGAGTTCTGACACTTTCAGACAACATAAGTTAATGTCTCTACTAATAATGCATGCGCCCTTTGGTATACAATGTTCAGCAATGTAGGTATGGAAACGAAATCTTCCAAACATCTTGCTTTTTTATTATCAAATATATTTTAAAATAAATAATCTAATTACATAATAATCATTTAATGTTTAAACTGATTCATTTGTTTGCCCAGGATATCCAAGAGGAAGGTTACTACCTGTCAAAACAATAAAAAAGACGGACGCACTGCTTTTATTTTAAGTTTAATGTTTTTGTTTCCATTTTCATCCTTTGTTTTTATATGTTTTTTGTTTATACTTACTGCTTGTGAAAACGATTAGGAAAGATAATGAGGACACTCATATATGATCTAAGGAGTAATCTGAGCCAAAGTGATCATGCAAAGATTCCATATATTAAGGTTGAAGTTATTATGTACACCTTTATTTGTACATTTTAACAAATATAAGATAATGCTGATTTTATTTATTATATTCATGAGGAGGTGAAATTTGATCTATACTTGCTTTTATCTCAATAGCCGAACGGACATGGAAAAGCAAGAACCAACGCACCGGTTCCGACCGCATTAACATTGCTACCATCTCTACTTATCTACCAATCTTGTTGATAGCATTTATCCCAACAATATTTCAAACGATTTCAAATGTGCCACAAACCAGGTTACGAGTCCTACATGAAATATAAGAAACTCAAATGAACACACTATAAGCCAATCAATACAAATCTGTCGTTGGACATATGTGCGAAGAACGATTGTAAAACTAGAATGAAAACTTGGAGTCTATCTTATCAGACATTAAAATACAAATTTATGTTACGATACAATTTTCGAAGAAGTATAATATCTTCATTACCTTATAACTTGTTTCTATTATTTCAGGAATGTTTTGAACCTGAATGTTTTATTTGCTGTGAGCTAAAAAAAACACTTAAATTTGCCATTTGAAGTTCTATAAGACGGGCTCATGTTAACGAAAGCAAATGATAAAAAACACTGGTGGCCAAATGCTTGTTTACTACAATCACTATGAACATTGTAAAACATACACTGATCTGATATAGGGTGGATTATTGAAAAAAAGTTTAATGAATTTGAACATTCGATATTTTGATGTTTGTCTTAAGTTATTCTATATAGTTGTTTCGTGTTGGTTAATCTAAAGTATGTTTGACAGCATAACAGAAAATGTATTTGTTATAACTTGAATTAAAATTGCAGATCACGACGATTGGTCATTAATGAGTTACCATGAGGTAAGATGCTTAATATTGAATTAAATATTGACATAAATCATTATATTATTTCTTTATTCAAATGCTTGTAAATTGTATTCATATATATGTTTAGATAAAATACTTTAGATATCAATAATTAATTCAGTTTGAAGTATAATATAAATATAAATAGTTGCTTAATATTTTGTCAGGACTATATAATAATTATTATATATACGGATATGACGTCGCGCCCATTTGGCATCAAAGTACATGAAAAGACATAGATTTGTTACCTCCCCTTATCTATCGCTACTCTCTATATAGGAAGTATATTATAGTCAACGGATATATTTAACGGGGAACCAGTTCAGAATAGACATTCATGAAAGGGCGCGAAAACGACGTTGACGCCGGAAATGCACGACGTCATATCCGTATATAATGTATATANAATGTAATACTAACTCTGTTACCGACAATATCTACCGTTCGTTAACAATACTTAAAACGAAATTACGTAATTCTGTAGCGCCTCACTCTAAACCGCGTTAAGATTCATTACTCCATTTAAGACAACTTGAATAGAAGAGGAGGTCGATTTTAGCATTTTCTTCTTTATCAAAGCACCACAACAGTACTTTAACCATGGGTCTCGGAAAAGAAACCTACTTTGAGGCGCAGTTCGTTGGTCGAAAGAATGAACTTCGCGATTTGGAAGCTGCCTGGAACAAGAAACAAAGAATGTTCGGAATTTTCGGAATGCGATCTGTTGGTACATCAAGGCTAGCGAAGGAGTTTCTAGCTAGTGTCTCGAGCCAATATGATAAACTAGTATACGTTAACTTGAGGGAGACCAGCGACCTAGCGGCGATGTACGTCAATATATGCGCCCAGTTGACTGTTTCTATTGAATCGCATCCACACGATGTCAAGTCGTGGGAAAGCATGTGTGTCCTTGCTGTTTCCACTAGCATAGAGCAATACGTGTTCTTTTTTGACAACGGCGAACACTTCCTTGACAAGGAAGCCGAAACTCGCGACCCTCTACAAAATCTCTTTGTTGCCCTTATAAAACAGAACAATATCAAAGTTATTTTGACTACTACAACGAAGTTCCAGCTGGCGAGTTTGTGGCGTATCTACCACGTATGTGAGCTCGAATCGCTAAGGCCGACAGAAACGACTGAGTTACTGAGAGCCGAATCGCCCGGTGTGGACTTCGGCGAATACTTGGACCCTATTGTCGAACTAAGTGAAGGGTTGCCGCTTCTGATTCTCGTGATAACGTCCGAGCTTCGGGGTGACGGAGGCATGTTGACGCCGAAGGACATGGCGCAACTACTTGCGGAATACAGACTGAAGGTCCTTAGTCGAGAGTTTTACCCCGGAGAAGACAAAGTTGGTAGGTGATTTCGTAACTACATGTAATGGTAAATTAAATTTGCCGATGGAAAATTAAATTGGTCTTATTTTTCGTAAGGCTTTTGTATAGGTGTTTTGCTAACAACAGGTTTTGGTGCTAACAATGCTAAAACCCAAAATTCAAATTGTTAAGCGGTGATTTCGATCTACTAGATGGCATATTCGCCCGTTTAGATGTCCATGGAGACATTATTTTATGTATACCCCTACCGGTATTTCAGGGGACTACTGAAGCAGTATAAACAAATGTATCACTATTTCAGCTGACGTTTACCGGCTGTTCATCAATCGACTGAGCCCCGTGCTGCAGAGACGTTTCTCGGAATTGCATTATATCCCAGGCTCGTTCACGTCAGAAGAGGCCAGATCGCTACTCGGTACGTTTTAAACTAAACTAAATGCGAAGTTAGACCATATTGCAGGTTCATTATTGGAAGAAACTCCCGATGATATATTTGTCACCTTTAAACTATACTTGACGCACAAACGCAGTTGGTCTTTTAACCGCAGAAAGATGAACTACATTCCAGATCCGTTCGCTGCTGAACCCGTAAATCGATACCAAGTTATTGGTTAACTAAACCAAGAACATGAATGGTATTTTCAAACAACCAAACTCGTTGTATAAAACCCATGCTCACTCATAATATGCATTACAAGTTGACACTTTGTGTTCATTTTTTATCACTTAAGGTTGTGTGTTGTGTTGTTAGATTGAATAAGAGGAACACAAATCGTAGACCATTTCCTTTTAAATGTATTCTGTTAATGCACACGATATTCTAACTACAGATAATACGGACGGGAACCCATACAGGAAGCCCCCGTAACTGTAAAAAAAACAACTCCAAAATCTAGTGCTTTCAGAATTCTTGGCTGGTTCCCGAAATCAAGACTAAATTGCACACATGTTATGTAGTAATACATCATGAAATACATAAACATCTGGCACACGATACTGGAGGCCCCGTAACTGTACGAAACAACTCTGAACAGCTCTCTGAACTCCTGGCTGGAGTTCCTAAATCTGACTAAAGTACACACATGTTAGCTAGTAATACATCATGAAATACATGATCATCTGGTACCCAATACGGGAGGCCACGCAACTGTACGAAACAACTCCGAACTGCTCTCTGAACTCTTGGCTGGTTCCCGAAATATATACTTAACAACACATTTTAGCTAGTAATATATTGTTAAATACATGTACATCTGGTCAAATTATCTAAATACGGGACCGGGCTATACATATTGTTCACGACAGCTCATTCAATCATACCCGCTGATATTGTTCACGACAGCTCATTGAATCATACCCGCTGATATTGTTCACGACAGCTCATTGAATCATACCTGCTGATAGCGATAAACTGAATGGATACTAACCCATTGATTAAAAGCATTCTCCGGCGTTTATACGTACAATTGCCGTCGCATATGGCTAATTAAACAGAGTCCTCAGCATAATTACTATCAGTCGGTTTATATATCGTCGCAGGCAAACAAACAAGAAGCAATACTATCCGCCGGCCATTAAATACCAATTAGCGCACCGGGGATTGAACATTTAATATAGGTAGGAGGTGTTAATTGAAGACTTTTTCAAACGTTAACACATGCCTACGTCACATGTGCTGATCATTGTATATCTTATGTCAAGTGTTCATTTAAGTGGGATTTCAATAAATGTCGAGGATCTCGATTAAAGTCGGCACCTGACTTTATCCAATCAACACGTTATGTTTTGCAAGAATTCAAGTTACGTATATAGGAGAATCGCAGTCAATTGTATTGATTTGTTATGTCTCATAATAAAGCTAATGCACTCAACTTCTATCGCAGAGATCCCGACGGAAGCGGTGGTGAAAGACCAAGTGCTGGTCCCTAAACTTAGGCATCACTTTATTACCTGTGATCCCGCGAATAAGCGCTTCAACATACAGGGAATCTTGCGGGAGTGTCTCAAGACGTTTTTCGTTTTGCGGCACATTCCAGGTATCTAAATCGTATTTTCATTGCCTTGTGTATCCAACGTTTAAGCTGCTCCAATGCCCAGACAGACGGTTGTCATGTCATGAAATTGTGTGGATATTAGGACCAATAATTACTTTTTTCGAGGCCTATAACTATGCTTAAACACCTATAACGCTCAAAATCAAAGAAATTTCGTACAGTATTTCGTAAAATAAAGTTTACACATTAATATTCAGTGTTCCTTATAGCAATAGCCAACATTTCAACGCTAGATGTGCTCTAGTAACATAGATAAAACAAGATACAAAATGCTCTTTTTTAATTGTTTGTGTGGTACAATATATTCAACACATGTTCATGTACCAATTTAGTGTTCATGTGTAGTACGAATAGCTATCGTTGCGGGAAATTAAAATGGAATATATTGTACCACACAAAAATAAAAAAGAGCATTTTATATCTTGTTAAATCTATGATACCAGAACACATCTAGCGTTGACATTTTGGCTATTGCTATAATGAACACTGATTGTCTATGTGTTAATTTTATTTTACGAAATATTATACAAAATTTCCGTTTATTTTCCGTTTATTGTGATGGTTATAGGGGCTTTAAAACTAATATTCCTCCGGCACATTTACCGTACAGTAATATTCTTATCCGACTGAGTTTTGTATTTGAAATGTAAATAAATAAATACATTTATGTGCGAACAGACTACAGTGTAATTTTGATGCTAGATTACCACTGATACAATATATTTTATAATTTTGCAAATTTATCTCTTTTAGCTACTTTTGCTGTATATTTGATTGCCGCCTTTAATTACCTTTGTTGTAAACATAATTCATAGGATTAATACTGTTAATGCAAACTTTATAAAAATTGGATGCCATGTAATATTAAATGCAGTAACATAATTGGGCACACAGGGGTGTCAGTGGATTTTGAATAGTAGGAGTAGCAGTAAAACCTGGCTTAAATCAATAAAGCGTTAAAATAGTCAAAAAGGTCGCGACGGCGTAGGGGATGTAGTGTCCGCCAAGCGATCAGGATTCGGGTTCAATCCCCACTCTGGTGGAGTTCGTAAGATGTTAACTTTCGAAACCAAGTTCTGATTCTTTCCAGGCAACGGACTCGAGAGAGTTTCGCAACAAGCTTTATAAAAAGTACCAATCATTTTCAGAAATCCGCAGACGTTTCTGTCAAACGTTCACCGAGGTAATGACAAGCATATCTCGACGTTTTACGTCACAGGAGTATGCGAGCGCCTTGGCGGACTTAACGTTTGAGCAGCCGAACCTGCAGAAGCTGTTACTGGATATCTCCACGGCAGAAGGCACTTATACGTTCTTTATTCGGATGGCTTCTGAGTCCACAGACTTGATTGAGAAATATCTCGCAGGTAAAGCAATTAACGTGACTTAGATTTTGAATTTGGAGGTCAAGTGTATAGTCCCTACAATTCTAGGGGATTCGTATGCATTTATATGATGTTAACAAATGCGTTAATTATGAAATTTGACGGAAGTTAAATAAGCCAGCGAATATCGAGTAGCTTCTAATTATTACAATTTTTCACGGAAATACAGAATATAATGGTACAATTATTTGGTCAATAGTAGATAGATTAATGTTGCAAAGGAGTTGTGATTTTTCATAACATAATCAGCATAAGAACCCATCCATCTAAACAAAGTAAAGAAAGCGGCCCCATGGTGTAAGTTTTTAGAACATAATTCAAATATGACCCCCTTCGACGAAGGTGTCATATTGCAGTGACACTGTCAATCTGTAAGTCTGTTCTTCTGTATGTCTGTGGGGCATTTTCTGTCGCAGAAAATAACTTTGCCATGTATTGATGGATTTTATAATAACTTTGCTCAAATGTCCACCATCATAAGATTTGTTGCGTGTAGCATCCTTCTCATTATCTCAAAGGTCAAGGTCACACATAGTGGTGTTAGATCACTTTTTGCAATATAACAGCTTGACAATTCCCGTCTCAGCCATAACATTTTCCAAATAGTGATGGATTTTTAAAGAACATGGCATAAAACTAAACCATTATAAGTCGACATGTCGCGTGTAACAACCGTTTCCTTACATTAAAGGTCAAAGTCACACGTTAAGGTCAAACTCAACTTGGTCCTTTGACTCAAGTGAGTGGTTTAGGACCCTTATGGCCCTCTTGTCTTAGGCAGAACAGTAAGTTTTATAAGCATATATCACATTGAAATGTCTCATCTTTTGCCACTGAGCATAAAAGACAATACATGTTCGAGTAGATGTTGATTTTAGTGGGAGATCCTTCATTTTATGTTATGCCCTGCTTTTTCTTTAATATGCACTTTCTTGCGTAAACAGTGTCAACAAGCTCTGTGTCCTTTCCGTTACGTTTTTGTTACCTTAAAGCTAATCATTTTCAGGTAATTTAGAGAATTTCTACAGTCAATGTCATCGTGCAGCAGACCGATACGGCAAAGACATTGATAAAGCAACTGTAGATATTGCATTGGGAAGCCTGTATACTAATATCAAGGTATTGTTAAATATAAAGAATGATGAATAAAAAACATGACACAGATAAAAAAAAGCTAGAAGTGAGAAACATGTTCACTAAAGTATGTTCAAAACATTTTGTACACTAATTTATGTATTTTATATTGACAAAGAATCGACATTTGGAGTGATTGATTTCGGTCAACTGTAAACTGGTTAATAGTAGTTGATGCATGAATAGTTATTTTTACATGCATGTATGGAAAGGTTTATACTAATGAATTAAATACCTTTTACCCGTAATGTGCACTAACTTTCTTGTGAAAATATATATAAATACATTTTATTTTTATTTTAAGGGAAATCTTAAAGAGGGCCACATAAAATACAGCGCAGCTTTAAGCATATTGAAAGGCGCTGGAAAGTCGCTTCAGCTGGCAACTGTGCATCAGCGCATCGGATACAACCTCATGTTACAGGATCAAAACGAAGACGCTATATCGTACGTATTATTTTTCCATTATAATATATCACGTACTTGTTTGTTTCTTTTCCTGGAATGAATAGACACATTCATTCCACATCATGCAGATCAATATATCCAACTTTTCGAAAAAATAAAAAAATAAAATAAAAAATCCTGTGACAATAGATTTCTTCAAAATGTTGATACACCAAACGGTACCGATTATAAAATTAGTTTGTACTTTATCGATGGTTACATGCACTATTAAACACCGAATAATATATATATCTATATTTCAATCTGGACTTGTTTATATGTCATAAAAAAATTAACAGTGAAAATCAAGTAGACCTCACCCACCATTATCAAAGAACATATTCGAATTGACTTAACTACGTCCATCTATTGTTTAATGCATTTTAACATAGTGTTGTTATTATTGTGCCTTGTATAAGTTCAAAACTTATAAGATTCAAATATGTCTACAGGCACTTCAAGAAGTCGTTGGCCATCTCGCTGGTATCGGGGAAGCCATTCGAGCTCATAGCTCTTCAGTCGTTGAATAGTATGGGGATTACTCTTACCAAGTTAGGTAAGGGTTGAATTGATTGACTGCTTGAAATCGATATTATTATTCTGATTTATTAAATTGTTTCGAATTATTATTTCCTTTTGCATTTCGTCAAACCATCAACTATCGATCGATTGATAAACTTTTCGATTTATTCTTATAAATGAAGCCAATAACAGTTCATCTGCCTTAAATTATAACTGTTTTCTAAACTCAGTCGAACAATATATGATTGAGATAACATAATTTAAGTAAAGTCCTTTTTGCTAATTTCTTTACGAATTGAATTTCCTATGAAGTTTTAAAAAATGTATTCCTACTTGTAAATTAAAACATGTTTCTAATCCTTAATAGGACGATTCGAAGAGGCCGAGAGATACCATTTCGTTTCCCTCAAACGTCGGCGGAAAATTCAAGGCGAATATCACCCGGGTGTTGGAATGACATTAAACAACATTGGATTTATATATGACCGAAAGGGAGACGGTACGTTGGCCTTGAAGTACTTTCAAGAAGGTCTTAACATTAAGAAAAAATCCAAAGCTCCAGATCTTTCTCTTGTCGCTTCGTTGACGAATGTTGCAAACGCATACATTGCCGTTGGAACGTTTGATGAAGCATTAAATGCTTTAGACGAAGCGGAAGACATTTTATCAAGACAGCGGTTACCGCAGCTGCACGATATTGCGTATTTGAATGACTCGAGAGGAAAGGTGTATTTCAAACAGGGCAATATGGACAAAGCAGGTGAACTGTTCGAGAAAGCGGCACGGGGACGCGGGGACATGGCGTCTGGAAAGACCGCTTACGTTGAAAGCTTGGTTAATGTTATGAAAGTGGCCGTTAAAAAGGGGGACAATGCTAAATGTATTAAAACTGGGGAAACTGTGCTTTCCTTCAGTGATGATGTTATAAAGCAGCGTCCGAAAAGTCACTTTCTGACTGAGTGTTACGATTGCCTCGCAAAAGTGTACGAGGCAATGTGCGACGATGCAAATGTCAGGGATACGTTGACTAAGAACAAGTCAGAACTGTTAAGGCTGGAATACCTGTACACGTGCGATTGCAATGAGGACCAGGTGGGTAAAATACGGCAACAGCTGGCGGACATTGAGAGCAAGCTGAGGGCGATGTCTCACTCCAAAGACGAGGTTATAAACATCAATGTGAGCTTATCAACTAAATGCTGTTATAAAAGCACATTGTTTCATGATTCAATTGACCTCTTACAATCGTTCTGGGACATACAAACTCAGACGAACTGAAAAGCGAAGCAATCTCTGCGTATAGAGTGTTAAATGCCACAATAACTGCAAAAAGTGCATTGTAACTATTTTAAACACGTTTAAGTAGTATTTTATTGTTACATTTTGTATTATTGTTTTAGCTACAATGTACTATATACTGTTGCATTATGTAAAATGTTAAATGCCATTAATCACGTTAATACTTGTCAGAATAATAATCAGGGCCATCTTTACAGTATACAGGTCTTACAGAGTATAATTTAGGTACCTTTTGCACAACTTGTTTCCATAGTGTTACATTTCCCCCCAAACAATAGTGTACATGTATTTGTTTTTATATATTAAGGGTGTTCTATTATTTACACGTAGGGTCCTGTAAATGATGTCTTTGATATATTTAAATGATTTTATATTTCTATACCATGCAATAACATTGAAAAAATACCATTGAAAAATGTTATGCAAGCGTTGATGTATAATGAACTGAAAGCCCTAATAATTTCCCTCTGAAAATACGAGATCAAACATTTAAGTTGCTCCAATTCCCCTTCAGCTGGTTCTTATCATGCCATGAAACTGTGTGGGTATTGGTACCAATAATTACATTTTTTTCGGGGCCTATGCCTTTGCTTAAAGTTTATATTCCTCCAGCATATTTACCGAACAGATATAGTCCCATCCGAATGCATTTGGCTACTTTGACCTGTACATACATAACTTTAAGGGCTTATTGACTACACAATTATTATGATGTTGTTTTGTTTTCGCTAATGAATGACTCTGTTACAATGTATGTAATAATCGTGCAAATGTTTGTTGATCTGTATGTATGTGTATGTATATGTATATATTTATACATCATTGTTTCTTTCTCGTATTTCAAAGAATGTGAATTCCAATGGTGGTTTGAATTCGTTTAGCTTAATGGTGCCATTTCTTTTTTGGAGATGCATTCATAAACGAGCCAACGATATACATACACATAATGATATATATATTTATATATACAGTCAAATTATTGAAAATGTACATAATATAGTAAGCTACATGTTATACAAGGTCAGGACGAGTGACTTTTTGGGCAGGTTAAGTGAAATTTTACGGCAGTAGCGGGACTGGACAAGTGGATCTAAAAGTCAAATGTTGATGTCTGATAAGTGGGTCACCTTTATGCAAATTATAAAATAAATACTTGTTCTCAGTAACTTGAGAATAAAATAAACTTTGATAAAGTTGCCCATAGTATTAACACAGAAACGTTATGAAATATTCCAAAATACTAATTACTGGTAGGTCAGAACTAAGTCCTCCGACATCTCAGACTCTTAAGTACTGAATAATGAAATATAAATATGGTAAAGTCTCTACTATGACAATTATACTTAAGGTAACACTAAATTAAGATGAAAGTAGACTAAGTAAACAGCAAAATGAACTAACATTTATAACTATCCTCTGTAAGTAACTTTGTGTAAATATTGCCAAATATGATTTGTGTATTTGTTCCGTTATTTATCTGTGCTTGTAAATATAGTGTGGGCTTTCAGGCCTGGTTTATTAATGCTTATCGTGTCTGCTGTAAATTTGTTAAAGGTTTGTTGAGTGTTCCCAACGTGCCTCAAACACATAAGATTGTATTTAAACCATTGATTTATTGCGTTATTGTGTGATATAATTGGGAAATTCCATTAATGCTTGGCTGTTAAATGTTAACGCCATATCAGTTGAAGTGTTTTTCATCCAAACTTTACATTTTGCAACCTTATCAAGGCTTCTTCCTGAATTGCACGACGATAATTTGAATATTAAACTATATAATCTAAGTCTCTAAAGGTTTTTAATAGAAAAAGATGTGGTTGATACTCTTTTTAATTCCATTTCATGGTGCCTTAAAAAGTTACAGTTCTGGTGCTGTGACATTTATATAACCATTTATTTAGTCGTTAAATGGTAATTAAATTGAAATGTATTCTCTGTTATTGCTATTTAATCTGAATTGTGATTCTATGTATGTACACTTAAATGTTTAATGTATAAGTTGAGGTTTGGAGCTCCTCAAACCAGATTTAAACCCCCATTGCATTTGGATTGACCATCCTAAGACGTTGGTCGCGGTTTTATTCACGTGTGTGCGTTTGTTTGGTACGTGTTTGTCTTGTTAAGTGCATTTGTTTTCTGTCTCACTGTTTTGCAATAGGTCTATTGCAAGAAATATAGGACCGCATTGTATTATACGGTTTCTATCTTGCTATTGCATCTATGTGCAGTCGTTTAAACGGGACAGTCTCCAATGCACACATTGTGTAGGTCAAACAGAGAACGTCATATGGAGATTAGCCCATATTGAACCCATATGGGTCCTATATGGACGCTGTCATTAGTAGATCTATATGGGAATGATATGGGCAAAGCCCATGTGGACATGCCTACATATCACCCAACCACTATGTGACTCACATGCTGCTGGTAAATGAAGTTTGAAATCTCAAAAACTGTTGTTTTAAGCAAAATGCCAAATAATCCCATAATTGAATAAATTTCGACAGCACTTTTGTACCCCATATACTTATAGAACCCACGTGCAGCCCATGTGAGACCTAGATGGAAAACAAATGCAGCCAATATGGAATCCAAATAGGACCTTTATGGATCCCATATTTTTGTCTATGGTTCCCAGTTTAAAATATCATAAGGGTTCCATATCGGTTGCGCATATGTTTCCCACATATCTTGCCCTCTTCGGAGACTCCAAAATAATATTTAAAAAAAAACGCTGTTAAGGTTAAGGCACTAGTTTGTCAAGTTATTGTTTAAGTAACTAAATTATATCCATTGCTTTTGATACTTTGTGTTAAACGACTGCATGCGTGTACACGTATATTTATTTATAATAGTATATGCACAATATAAGCATAAATTAAATATCAAATTATTTGATATCATTATCGTTAAATGTGTACATAAATTCAAAATGATTTACGTTGTATAAACTTGTGGGAGTCGTGATTGATGTTAATGTAAAATTGTTAGACCAGAAGGCCATATTATATATTTGTAAATAATATATATTCAGGTTAAATATGGTTTTGAACTGAGTGTTATTATAAATGTATTGTAATATGTTACCTTCTGGAATAAATAATTATTATTTATATTTACTGTGTTTTTAGGAATTTCAATACAATAAATCGTTGGACTGAGTAAAACTATTGCAAATATTAGGACCTGGACAAACGAATCCGGTCAGTATATGAAGACAGAAAAAGTAGAGTATATGTCAATGCGTGAATCTAAGATCTATGGATTGAATGCCTTTTTTTGATCAAATGATAGTTGAGGGGCAGACGGACGGGCGGAGGTGGAGGACGATAGAGACGGGCGGACGAATGAGCATAGAGTGTGGGACAGCGTTTAACTTTCTGCAGCCACAGACACTTTTAGATAATTTCTTAACGCGTTTTGTTTTTAATAATTTTCTATTTGTTTACCTACATGTATTGCCAAAATGCAATAATTGATTGTGGTATTCGGTTTTCTAAGTGATTAATAAACGATATGGCTAAGAAAAAAAAGTATTTCGCCTTTAACTTCAAATTCTCGTCGCAGATATGCTTTCGAGCAACCCTCTTTCATACTGTTATGTACTGTTAACCCGAATAATGTCAACCTCCGCGCAGAGATTTGACTGGAACCAGCATAGTTGTATGTGAAGGCATGGAACGACAACTCTGCGTGGAGATTGGAATAATGTGGTAAATATGAGTTTGTATTTATAACGTTAATAACCTCCGCGCAGAGATATGACTAGTTCCGAGCATTCCTTTACGAATCATACTATCCTTTATGCCAAGTAATAAGTGTCGATTCAACTAGTATTGTTATAGTATATTAATTAAATTAGTTATTTTCTTAAACAGTTTTTTTAAGTAAACCACACATAAAAAAAAAATATGTAAAAAATTATCATTTAAAAAAATGTTACAAATTATAGTTATTTCCATTTCTTAAATATAAAGAAGTGAAAGAATTTTACTTGTGAATGAAGTATTTTAAAGGAAAGGTTACGCTGTAGTCGGAGTGAAAAACACATTTTCTAAAACTCCTTGCAGTGTTAGCCTTCCCTTACCATTTAACGATAGCCATTGTAATGAGGCAGGGATATAGATGATATGCTAGGAACCAGTCATATATGCCCGAAGGATTGTTACTTTCCACTAAATTATTATCCTGTGGCTTTTTTTAAACAGTTGTCGTCTTTGAATTTGCGACGAAAATAACAACAACAGCGACTATCGCTACACGTTCAATTTCGTGGTGGTCGCTTTGTTTCACAAAGATGTCTTCTTGGAAAAATGCTAACAAATCGAGAGCACGCTCTCATAGAGAACGTGGTCAGGTAATTTATTTAGGTTTAATTGATTTTGATAACGAGTTTTTTTCTAATTTCGTAAGTGAATATTATTTCGGACGATTTCCTATTTCGGATTGTATAATTATCTTACTGGAACACCTTTACTTTAGCGGTCCCAGAAAACAACACATAACTACGAAACTAAGAAATAGTTGAAGGTTTAAAAAGAGCCTTACGCTATTTTGGTGATTGGTTTGTGGTCGCCATACCACTACCAGACATGTTGGCTTTCCTCCAGTTACTCCGGCTTCCCCCCACAGCACGAGACCACCTTAAAAATGGAATGCCTTTCAGTAAAAAATAAAAAGCTGAAAATTGCAGCTTTAATTCAAAAATAAGTCCCAACTTTCTTGAAACTGGTGAGATTATTGGGTAGGAGTGCTGGACACACTCCTGGTCCACACAAAATGCAGAATTATGGGCAGAAGGACCATATATTATAAATTATGAAATACACTCTAGTTTCTTTGAAAAAAAAATGAACTTAGTAATTTTAAAACAATCTGTAGAAAAACATAAAATATCCCCAAACACATGATTTACCTGAAGATTGTTTTATTATTTTGTGAAACATTCACACATTAATTACTTATTTCTTAATGGAGAGAGTGCGCATGCGCGAACGGGAAGTCGTGTTTTCCAACAGTGTGATGAAAATTTAACTAAATAATTATTTCTACGAAGAATAAGTGTTTAATTTAATAAGGATTGGTATTGGGTAACTTCTCTATGCACATTGCACTAAATATGTCTGGCTAAACGGCCCCATAGCTGGTTACCGCCCTCAACCACCACTTTCTTCATACCCCACCACATTTGTCGACGTGTCATCCAAGATGGCAGCCGCCATGACGAAAACCGGAAACACATTTTTCCTCGAACTTCTTCTTATATTTACATTATCAGCCTACATCTCCACCACGAAACAACCACTAATTGAGTGCTTCACCTCCATGACGGCAGCCTCACTAAACATCTCACATGTGAAAGGCTTTACCTTTGCCGAACGCCGAAATTTACCGTCGAAACGAGACCGGATGTGGCACTTCAGACAAGGTAGATGTTTATTCATCCTACTGTTGCTCCTTGCTGGTGATGTTGAAACCAACCCTGGCCCAGGAAATGCTTCAATCTGCCCATGTGGTCTCTGCGATAACCCTGTCACCTGGTCACAATTAGGCGTTTGCTGCGATAACTGTGGTGTATGGTTTCACAAATCCTGCGAAGAGATACCATCGGGAAATATGTCCCACCTAAACAAATCCAGTGTTGTCTGGAATTGTTGCAGATGCAACAGCATCAACATCGATAGTTTCACCTTCAATAGCTTTGAACTTCATACCTCTAACGTCTTTACACCCTTACTCGATACAGATACCTCCTTTGTCTCAGTTACTTCATCCTGCTTCAGCCCATTACACTCCAGCAGCCCTCATCCACACCCAACAGGAAAAAACAGAACCTCGTCCACAAACAGTTCACATGGAAACTCCAGCCAACAGCATACCACCAACCATGCAACTGATCGTAACAAGACAAACCTACGTTTACTGACCGTTAATTGTTGCGGACTACGTACCAACAGATCAGAATTCATAGCAGCACTAGACTATATCAAGCCAGACCTAATATGTGGCACAGAGTCCTGGCTGCGCGGAGTAAAACCAGGTGCTGATCCGGATAAAAATGCCATCCTGTCGAGCGAAGTGTTCCCGCCAAACCTGACTGTACACCGGAACGACAGAACATCAACCGTGGGAGGAGGAGTATTTACTGCTGCGAGTGCCAACATCATGATGGACGCCCAACCACATCTCACCACTGATTGTGAAATAGTCTGGTCCAAAGTACAAACCTGGAAGGGAAAGGACTTATACTTATGTTCCTTTTATATGCCTCATCGCAACATCAACATCATCCATAAACTAGACGAATCTATCCGCCAACTAACATCAACTGCTAAAGAAAAGTACATCATCTTAGCCGGCGACTTTAACTGCCCAGATATTGACTGGCCCAACCTGATTGTGAAAAAAGGAGCCACTGATAGAGATGTCCAACAAGCCTTGGTAGACCTATCCATAGAACATCGCCTCACCCAAGTCCACGACCAACCTACTAGGAACAACAACATTCTCGACCTCGTATTCACTAATAACCCATCTCTAGTTAAAACATCATCATCAGTCCCTGGTATAAGCGACCATGCCATGGTGGTTACTGACATAGATATCATCCCCCAGAAGATTAAACAAAAGCCTCGAAAGATTCTTATTTTCTCTAAAGCAAACTGGGATAGCATTAACGAGGACATGCAGCATCTCTCAGCCACAGTCGTTACTGAAGCAGAAAGCAAAGATTCAACCATTCAGTCACTATGGGACACTCTAAAAGCAGGCATTGAAAAGTCAATTAATAAACACGTACCATCTAAAATGAGCAAGAAGCACAAGTCTCTACCATGGCTTAACAAAAACCTGAAAAGGATGATCAGACGTAAATCAAGACTCTACAAACACGCTAAAAAAAGTAAACAATGGAACACCTTCAAGTCCTTCCAAAAAGAATGTAAAAAGGCATTTAAGAAAGCCGAAATCAACCACATCAACAACACAATACAAAAAGGCCTCGATGAAAAGAACACCAAACCCTTCTGGAGTTACGTAAAATCACGCAGACAAGATGGCTCCGGCGTTGCTCCCCTGAAAAAGATGGGTGGACTTGCGAGCGACAGTAAGGAGAAAGCCCAGCTGCTTATTGACCAGTTTAAATCTGCGTTCACCAAGGATACAGGAGATACACATCTTCCAGACACCACAAAGAGATGTCGTACACAAATACCCCCACTCAGTATCACCACAATAGGCGTTGAGAAGCTCCTCCGTAACATCAACCCTGCCAAAGCTCAAGGACCAGACATGATACCGAACTTAGTATTGAAGACCTGCGCCAGCCAGTTAGCACCTGCTTTATCAACAATATTCCAAATATCTATAGACTCTGGTAAACTCCCTCGAGATTGGAAAGATGCTTTTGTTTCACCTGTTTTCAAGAAAGGCGACGTCCAC
>VMBQ01003625.1:84344-99021 GCA_007657795.1 Dreissena rostriformis
ATTTATCACATGCTATACCTTGTTTTCAATGTAATACAGACATTACGTATTTTTTTATATTACACGTGTGTAATACAACATTTTTAAGCGTTTTCATTGGCTACAGAATCAATAACTAACCAATCGCATGGCTTTATTTTGGTGAAATGACGTCGTCAACATGCAATGACGTCACGATAGTAAACAACTTTTAGATCTATCAGCATTTGTTTGGTCAATTAAGATGTATTTTATTTAGTTAAAAAACATGAGATAAAAAAGATCTGACACTCGTTGTCATATCATACCATATTTTATCCTGTCAAATGCCTTCAAATCAGCCTAATATCCAGGTAACCTAATAACCCAAAAGTTATAAGGCTAGTTGACCACGTGACCTCGAATATCCGTCAGTCGCTCTCCGGTGACAGACTACTTTTTATCATTAAAACATCAAACCGTTTTTTTTAATGTGAGTATATCGTGTATATTACATATCATCCTTTTTGTGTCTTCTTTAAAATGTATAACCGAACCAGCTTTCAGTATTTTTATTTTCATTCACATGATTACGCAAGGTATGACGTATCCCGTGTGACGTCATTTCGGTGATGAACCATTTTGGGACAACAATATGCCTATGGAAGTGGTGGTTTTTTAACAGTAAACTTTTTGTTTAAATTATCTAACGAATCCAAAACGTATTTCGAATTGTGTGTACTGTGTTTGTCATGCGTAACACGAAGAACAGACAATGGAAATGCATATAGTTGTTTCTTTATTATTAATTAAAGCATTGGATTAAAGTTGTCATTGATGATTCAGGTAAGCGTGTCGTTTATTTATGCTAAATTTAGTTTTTTTATGACTCCTGTCAAAGCTTAAATAATGCCATCAATCTAATCTACAGCACAGTTTCAGCTGCAATCGATATTCTAATTATCCAAATAATGTGCTACGTGTAATTATAATTATTTTCGATTATTTGTTTGATATGTGGCTCAATTTTATTTATAACGGTTGACTTAGACTGAATGTGCACGCCATTTTGTTCAATTGAATGTTCGAAAAAAATGAGTTTTTGTTTTGCTGTTGCTTTTTTGTTCAAACTACAACAATAAAAAATATCATATTTTCGCTTCGTTTTTAATTTCTTCTCATATTTTGAATTGGAAAGAATTAAAAGAAACGGTTCAATGTGGAACTATTTGTACGTGACACAATAGGTAGTTATTTGGTCGTTAGGCATGTTGCGTACATGTAGGAGGCCCGATCAGAATAATTATTTTGTTATGTCAATTAATCATTTGTGTGTTGATAAAATGTGTAAACGGTAAATGTGTAAATGTGACATGATAAATAGAATAATATGTTGGTGACGTTGATTGATAATGGTTATCTGGCTTCGGCTCACCCGATAAATTCCTCCGCCTTGCCAGATGACAATTCTCCATCAACGTCACCAACCTATTATTCTCTATTTATTAAACTCGTCTAGGAAATTCGTCAGTAAGCTCAACAAACGCTCGCTTACTAGCAAAATTCCTGAACTCGTTTAATAAAATATGGTATGATATGACAACTCATGTCAGATCCTATATGTATAAATCAATCCTAACTGTGTATACATCACTTAAGATTACCTCGCATAATTTAATCCACGGAATTTCAAAGAAAACAATCCTCAACATTCGGTTTGCAACCACATCATAAATATTGCACAACTTTAACCTCACATTTACATATTATTATGAAATGCATTCGGACGCCTATTTTGAAATACATTTACAGACGACCATATAAAAGGCTTTTAAACGTATCGAGTGTATTATTTGTGGAAGTTGTTTAAGAATGGAGATGATTCTTTCGGTCATATTCTGTCTATATATTCTAGGGGGAGCATTAGGCAAAAGGTAAATACATTATACATTCGTAATGGTATTTGTCAAATGCTGTTACTGTTTCCTGATCTGTAAAATACTATAAAAAAATATATAAAAAAAAATATTCAAATCCAAACACTTTATCTTGTTCCTTGCTATCAGTGGTAAGTGTTATTTATACAATATGATTTTTACAATAATTTGATATGGAAAGTTAAATATAAAAATGTTTTTTTTTTGTGCGATATGAGCTTAATATAACTTAAAGCACATGAAAATGTGTTCATGTTCATGCCATATGTATGTATTATTAATCGGCACGATTGCAAGTGAGCGCACATCGTGTTATATAATTTGATAACTTTCGTTCTTCCACAATCTAGCGTTCCGTATGGCGGGACCGGAAACACGTGGCACATCCACGTGACCATGCACGTGTACTCAGGTCGGCCCGACCCCAGTTGGCTGATCCCCGACACCCACGGGCAATACGACAGCTTCCTGTCTCGCATGAAACGGTTTCCAAATGCGGATATTCCAAATAGTAAGAGCCGGTTCAAATAATTGCACATTACTTTAGTTTTCAATATGTCCATGTGGAATTGTTTCGAAAAATGCGTGACTTGTTGGAAACAATATATGTAATGAATATAGTAAGAAACAATCCTTACTAAACCTGTTTGAGTGTGATTCATTTAAAACAGACTTGCGTAATATGTGTGAAATTTTCTTAAGATCCAATGTACACGTTTTCCAACCGCAACAAATATATAATATAAACTAGAGTTGCGCGGCAGAGGTATCCCCACGCCGCATAGATGTTATATTAAAAGACAATTTTGGGTTGGCAAGGCCTATGTTAGTGGGGCCCCGGGATGGGTAATGTGGACAATGATTGTCAAGATAGACCGTGTTGTCATAAGAGATGTTCAGTATTTACTTGAAGTCAATTGGTGAATAAATGAAGAAGTTATAGTAAAAGGCAATTTTGGGTAGGAAAAAAGTTTGGTTACGAAAATTTTGGGAACGAAAAAAATATGCCAAAAAAAAAATGGGTGCAAAAAAAACAATTTGGTACAAAAAAATATTTGGGTACAAAAAAAATTGGGTACGAAACAAAAATTGGGTACGAAATAAAATTGGGTACGAAAAAAAATTGGGTACGACAAAATTTGGGTACGAAAAAAAATGGGTACGAAACAAAAATTGGGTACAAAAAAAAATTCGGGTACGAAAAAATTTTGGTTACAAAAAAAGGTTAAAAACAATTTGGGAACGAAAAAATAATTGGGTACGAAAAAAAAATTGGGAACGAAAAAAATTTGGTAAAAAAATGGGTAAAAATAAAAAAAAATCGGTATCAGGGCTGACATTTGGATTGTCATAGAAGATGTTTAGTATCAGTTTGAAGTAAATCGGTGTAGAAATGAAGAAGTTAATGTAAAATAACCTAAGTAAATGAGTGAAAATCTCTTACCCTGCCCCACCCCAACCCCCATTCTCCACTATCTCCTCCTACACTATTAGCACTAGAACCATGAAAGTCACACATGGTAGCTATCAGCATATGTGCGACGGAGCACTATTTGGAAATTTGATCTTACCCATTTTACCCATTTATTTACCCATCACTTTTGACCAAGGGGTCAGATCAAAATTCTGTCACCGTCACCGTCGCACATATTCTCAAAGCTACCATGTGTGTAAGTTTCAAGGTTCTAGTGCTAATAGTGTAGGAGAAGAAAGTGGCCGATCAAAAAAATTAAAAATCGGAGATCAATACAATATCCCAACGCTTTTAAAAGCATGGGGATAATTATTTCACCATGACAACAACGCATGTGTAAGCGACTGGTTTGCGTTGTACATACAATAGAGGAATGAAATAAGTAAGGAGCAAACACACTTTTTATACGTTAGACAAAGCAAAAAGAAAACTCCACGGCAATTTAATTGATAAAAAAGGACCAGTTAGAGAACAACCTTTTTATACGTGTTTTCGGAATTTAAATTGCGACATCTGTATAAATGCTGTTTCACTTTTATTTGCGAAGTTATCAAACGCAACATAAATTCTTCTATGCCACATGTTTAATTTGAACGTAGTATTTATCTTTTCATTTTTTCTAAATGTAAAGAAGATTGAACGGTAACAACAATGAGACAAAGTCTAGCGCCTCTAAGTGTTCACTAATTTGTATAATAACAAAAAGATTTCTTACGTAATTAACTTGATAGCTTTTTATTAACGATACACATTAATACACTATTCTTGCCCGGTGTAACCGATCCGAGCCAAGTCTTAGTCAGGTGTAAATAAAATACGACTCAGCTTACAATACTCTTAAAGTTTGCAAATAAACTGTGTTATGATACTGTTTGGGTCATGCAATTTTCTCCTAACATATGATCGTGTAATTTTAAATGGCGAATGCCATATAAGGCTCAGTCACGACTTAGGAACGACTCTTAAACAGAACATGTTAATACTACGCTTTATTCATATTCTTTACTTCTTAATAACATATTATTAACACGGACCACTGTTGCAAGTCCGGTTATCAAATTGTTTATTGCATCCCAGGGCTCGGCTATAGGGGATTCACCCTCGTGCATGTGCCGCCCGGAGAACGCCTTACATCCGGGCAACTGTTCAACGTGTCAGTGACGTCATTTCCGGACTGGGAAATGGAGCTGCTTGCGACATCTGTCGGAAACGAGCAGAGGAGCGGGGTCGACGGGTATTTGAGGGACCATTCTAAGAAAATCATACTACAAAGCCAACAGGTATGATTAAAGTATTTTCTTGTATACGTCGTGAACGTCGTTACGTTCGTAATGGCACTCTTTTTTTAATTTCTTAAACGCAGCGCCGTATTTTTTTTTTATATGTGTACGACGCATAGACAAACAATATTATTCTTACAGCGAATCAAACAGGAATCATACTATTAAACAAACAGATTGAATCACAATTTTTAAAAGTAACGTTAAAAAAACACTCGTTGAATAAACCTTGAAATTACAAATATTTTGTCTAAATATGTGATTTTTTTTTTTTTAAATCTGACACGACTTGAACAGGTAATTTCTTACATACTTACAATTCCTTTTTTTTATTTAACCGAGTAACAAAATGCACAGTAACTTATTGAGAACTTTTTTCCGCTTATTTACATATGAACACATATACGCGACATGAATACATGGATAATGTAATGTAATTCTAAACTAAACTAAATGGACCAGAAGTCATCTGCTAATATTTGATGATTCATGCGACGCACGCGCATTGTATTAAAATTGTGTTTTTACCTATGGATCAACTAAGTCCCGAATAGGGAGTAATTCACGTCTAATTCACGTCTAATTCACCTCTAATTCACGTTATTTCAGGGACAAGCGCGAAGCAAACGGAGCCTGTACAACTCGTACGGCAACAACTACGGTTCCCTGTTCTACGAACCCACGACCCAGGACCCGATCTATAGCCTCACGGACGCCGACATGTACGAGCTCGCCAAGCTGCTCGGGGTCGACAAGCGTCTGCTCAACCAGACGACAACGCCTTCACCACGTGGTCCGACTAAATTCGAGCCGACAAAATGGAGTCCGTACTTTGTGCAGGTTTGTCTTCTGATCTTTGAATAAATGCTATATTAACAGACATTCGCTACTAAGTTTGTCCTTCTTATGTAAACTATATCCCCTTGAGCGCTGGAACCGGATTTTGAAGGCCTTTGCAAACAGTTTGGATCCAGATGAGACGCCACAGAACGTGGCGTCTCATCAGGATCCAAACTGTTTGCTATTTGGATAGTATTCTTTGAAAAAAAAATGAAGAAAATGCTAATTTTATAAATTTAGCAGACGACATTTTAGCAGACGACAAATTTCCCAGCATGCAAAGGGATATACCAGTCTTAGGAAATGCAGGATCTAAGTGTGGATTTCAGTGCAAGATAGCAATGGTATCACATTCTTCACCTTGTTGTCTATAAACTGTTTGGGTTGATTTTAACGTTAAGGTAAATATTTGTTTGCTAACTGTAAAGCATTTTAATTTTTATATAAAACATAAAATATAATCGTTACGAAACTGCATTTTTAGCGGGAATGAATATGTTGTATGGCGTTTGACGTGTTTTAGTCATGCCGTATTGATCACATGCGCTTAATATATGTAAGATCGTTATTTTGCTCATTTCGTTCCTTTTTGTTTATAAAGTATATTACTTTGGTATCATTTGTTTGGTTTGTTACATTTGATTCGTTTTAATCGAAAATGATGACTTTTTAGTTGATACAGAATTATATGAGGTACTTCTACACATTGACTGATATAAAAGCCTACAAACCTTATATAAAACATGTTATCAGGTACCTTTATATCAGATTGATATCGACGTATACGTATGATAAATACATAATATAAGGTTATAAGATGTTTAAGTTAAGCGCAATGGCTAATTACGCCCTGATTAACACGTCGAAGCTGCAAATGCTCAGGCTGGCATGGAGCTACGCTGATCGCATATGGCATAAGACCCATTTTCGCGTGACACGGCTTAAATGATATGTTTCCGTACAGGAGCACAACAACTGCTACAACTACGTGAACAATCGAATCACGGACACCTTCGCGCAGCCCGGCCGGTCCAAGGAAGGGTGCGGCATGCCCGACGAACTAACCGGAAATGACGTCAAAGAGGCAGCACTCTGTGACGGACTTCATGTGGTTCCCGCGCCTAACCTGTCATCACTTCCTGAACACGACTGGAATCTGGTGGCTTTGGTGTTCTGGCCACCAAAACCAGGAAGTAAAACGTTCGACTTCCACTGGTACAGGTAGGTGTACTTTTGGGATAAAAACATTTTAAATTTTACATGTGAGTGTTTATTTGGTTTAATCTAAATGAACATTATCTTTTTGAAAGCCAGCCATAAATAATGAACGCGTACACATATAATTTAGAAGTCACTGATCTTACAAGGAGGTCATATGCACTCTCATCGTGAATCAAAAATTAGTTAATAGTTATACATTAAATAAACCATTATTTGATAAGATTTGATAATGTCTGTATAGCTACAGCCCATGGGTAGCCAGTTATATAATTAATGTTTGGTAATTTATGTAAAGCTAAAGCCCATGTGTAGCCAGTTTTATAATTAATGTTTGGTAATTTATGACGTTTTGTTGAGAATTGTAATATAACATTTTATTTTTTTCTAAATATCATTAAATAATTAAAAAAAAACACGGCGTTCCAATTGTTAGTTATGTTGTAACAACATTCATTATTATCTAGAAATAAGCGTAGTATTTTAAAGAAAACGCTACAAACTGCAATAATACTTACTCTAGGTTGGACGGTGACGGTACGTGGTCGCACAAACCTGGTAAAACTTCCGCCACGAACGTGGACGACTCAGGGAACTTCATACGGGACCCCCGGCACGCCGACAGAGGAGAATACACAGAGTTCATAGCGTTTATGGAGACAAGACAGGATAAGGTCCTCCTTATATAGATGATAACGATAAAATGTTCCTGATCTTGCAGTCGTTGGCATATGTACGATGGTCTCATACGTAAACTATACACTGTATACAATTCATATCATGTGTAACAAGTGTTGATTTAGTTAAGGAATGCAAAATAGGTGTAATTGTTAAGTGGGTAAGACATAATGTTAACAGTGTTTATTTGCTGTTTGTATTTCAAGTAATATCATACTTAGAAATGTAGTATGATTATTTCAGCAAGAAGTATACCATACATATTTGTTAAAAGTAATTATACTTACAAAATCATGCTTAACATGTATTTGATAAGTGACTTGAATAATAAAGATATGTGTCCATAATTGTACAGCGTTTCTTAATTTTATATTGCATATGCATTCAGTAACGAACGTTGTACAAAATAAATAGTTTTCCGTTTTGACAATATGGGTACACTAATAATACTAATTGCCAATACAAGATTGACACTTGGCATTGATACTAAGTTTCAAATATGACTTTGCTTCATGTTTATTATAAAGATCTTTTTCGTAAACTGATGGACATATCGCCCACTTTTTTATTTACTGTATACGCTGATAATCACTAGATCAATGAATGACTAGAGTTTGAAAAAAATATGACGTGTTCTATACGAAGGAATGTTCGCGTTCAAAATGTGTTTGTTGAATTAACATTTTTTTAGGGCGTTGAACGTTTAGTGTGCGTTCTTTAAATTGATACTTGATATCTCATTGTTTAAGCTGTTTACCTTGGACACATTCCTGTGATATATAGTTGAGCCTCGCTCTGTGAAAAGGGGGTTTAATGCACGTGCGTAAAGTGTCGTCCCAGATTAGCCTGTGCAGTCCGCACAGGCTAATCAGGGACGACACTTTCCGCTTTCACTGGATTTTTGCTAAGAAGATACTTTCTTTAAACGAAAAATATCATAAAAGCGGAAAGTGTCGTCCCTGAGAAGCCTGTGCGGAATGCACAGGCTAATCTGGGACGATACTTTACGCACATGCATTAAACCCCCTTTTCACAGAGCGAGGTTTATTTATAAGTAATAAATATCCAATCACACACAAAAACATGTTTTTCAATTTAACGTTTTGTGCCGTTCTATAAATGTTTAATTAATTCAATACATTTTAAATATTTATTTACATAAAGTTAACATAAGCTTTGATGTCTGCCGCATTAACATGAATTTAAAAAAAAATGGTAAAATAGTACTTAATATACAGACAGACACGTGTCTTAAGCAGTCAGTGTTATGCGTTTAGAAACCGATCTGACATGTTATTAACGATGTGTTGTCGCTCTATTAGCATTTACCTTTTGATGCATTCTAATGTAGCTTTTGTAAACTATAACTTTAACTCATTGTATTTAAATATAATATCGTTCGAATGTTCTATATTCAGCAGTTACGCAGCTTCTCGTTATACTACGCACATGCTCTTTCTATGATGTTGTATTTGATTGGTGGTTATTATTATAACGAATAAGGTAACGCAATCAGTAATTACAAATGTACATTGAAGTTATCATACTAGCATGACTTGTTTTCCAGGATTTAAGTATTCGGAATCCCAGCGAATACGAGCCCACACTATAAATACTAATAGATAGATTATATATTTAATTCACATCATTTTCAGAAGGCCAATGACCCATGTGAACACATTTTAGTACAAACAATATAATATTTACAGTAATAAACATATGTACATAATTAATTCAAGCACATGGAATTATAATAATTACATAAGTAGTGTCAATAAATATTTTACAGCANGGCAACAGGATATCAAGCAGATATCAATGTGGTGGTATGATAAAAACATCTACACGACTGCGATACCGTGCAGTGCATGTTTACAACACGGTGTCGTTAAATCCACGAGCGCATTTTCCCTATTAAGCGATGACACATTGGTATTGCACAATGTTAATTAATAAAGCATTTCTTCTTACATTTAAAGGATTGCAAATATGCAGTGAACGTTTTATTGACGATGTATTTTAATAGCATGTTCTATGAAATAGGCCAAACAAAAGTGATCCCATGTCTTGCGTCAACGGGAGTGTGTTTGGGTGTCTAAACGAGAAAAACAACATTTTTAACAATTGGAAAATCGATTTAGAATATATATTTAAATAAAAAAAACGCCAAAAATGACCCATTTACCTACAACACGAATGTATTCGTATACATGTTAACGTGCTCATGCGACCAAATGTATGTAAGCGCCCGTTTACGAAGAACGATAGTTTCAACACAAGTAAAGGCAACTGAATACGTATTTGGCCACATCAACACATAACTCGTATTTGTATAGTATATTGTCATCCATATATCACGTGTTTTAATAATAATGAATGACTATTGCGGCGTTTTTGGGGCAATATAGATTTGCACGAGACGGCTGGCTTATGGATCCATAACGCGAAACCCTCATAAACTCTGAATGAGACACATTTTGTCGATAACCACAAGCTTTTGTTCATAAATACGTCGCTGATATGGACTGTGTTTTTACAAGTAGCGCATTTAACAACTTTAAATCTAAAGCGTTAAGTGTACGCTGTACACCGCTGAACATGTAAACAAAACTGTATCAATGCGTAATATTTCGTAAACGCAGAGTGGTATATTTTACGGTCGATGGAACTTTAAATGCACCTTTATAAACTGGATTTTAAATAAAGCGGTGATGTCATTACATAAACTGAACTGTGTCTATTTTTAAACAAGTAAATATTCTATATTCATGCAAAAAAATACACGCACAGGCAGAGTCACCAAAACAACACATTTAAGTAAAGAACCATTTTCGAACTAAATGAAAATATTAAACATTTATGTACACATTCAACGCTTAAGTTGATGCTTGATGAGAAACCGTCAATTTAAATGCGAATTATTTAACTGCATATTACCATAGCTTAATGCAAACTGCAATTTGAATAGCTGTAAAATATAACCTTAAACTTGTGTTAAACCTGCACTAATTATTTCTATATGAATAGCAAATTTATGAATGAGCCGGGGTTTCTAGTTGTACTTTAAACCCGGAAGAAACTCATAAAAACCCGCTTAGACCCGATTGGTTCTTTTGAAATCTAAGCGTCCTTAAACGACATTTCTCCGGTTGAAATATAACTTGTTCATTTGTGGACGAAAGAAGATGTTCATTCAAGGAATACTCTGCATTTGTGCCCTTGGGATTACCTTGGGAAACAGGTAGATATATTGGTTTGTTGAAGACCACGAGTCATCTTGATTTACGTTTTATATGCTATAAATATAATGGATGACAGAATTAAAAAGAATCAATTGAACGTTTATTAATTGAAAAATACGATGCAATCAAAACGAATGAATTTCTTTTCAATTGAACGTAATACATTTATGAGTATGGCAGTCAAGAAAACTATCTCGTTGAATGTAGTTAAAATGAAAAAAAAAAAAAAAAAAAAAAAAAAAATTCTCTNAAAAAAAAAAAAACTTTAATAACCTCAGTGTATACTGCATCAAAATGATTCGCGACTCGATATATAATTTGATAGCGTGTTCATTCTTACACCGAAACAATCGTGGTGAAGTGTGTTTGATTAATTATCTTTAAATTCGAAGAGGTCAATTCAATGTTATTGCACCACAATGGCAGAATCATGATACGTAACGCTCACCGTTATGGTGTTTTTGGTAGAAATTCAGTCCGGTCCCGTATTTTATTTAACAGCTTAATTACAGTTTATACAAACCAAGGTTTTGCACTCGCTTTCATGATTTTTGTTCCTCTTTACGATAGGCGAAACCGACACGCGGTCGCTTACAGAGTGAGGTGTGTGTTTGTAAATGATTTGACGCGATTACATTCCAGTCAAACATTATTTTCCATTCAGCGTTAAGGTTTGTGGCTTTTCGAAATTCTTTTGCTTAGTTTCTCTGTATGTGTTTATTGAACGCATTCACGGATGTATTTACGCATTTTCACAAAGACTAATCTGTTCTGATAACGGTGGGATTAGGCAATATGCCGCGTTAGATCGCAGTACTCATGTTTTGCACATCGCAGTTGGCACGTTCTGTATTGATAAAGGCGAGGATGCTTATGATAATAATAATACTTACTTTTCAACTCCACAGAATTGAATAATATGTTTTCTCAAACGTGCGTTAGTTACAAAGTCCGACGTGACAAATACTATGCGAACATAGCTTCATCAGATTTGACATAGAATATAGTCACAAAAACCAAATGATTTAAGGCCAAAAAAAAAATAGGTCCGTTTCCGGTCGCCCGACCGTGTCTCCAGAATCGGCGCCGACCCTCAACTTTTTATTGGGTCGCCAAAAAAAATTAAAAAAATTGTTCATTTTCGTTTATTTAGGTTCATTTCTCCGTTCTAGTACCCGAAAGACAAAAAAAAAAAAAATCCCTACCTACCGACCCTGTTTTTTTCCCAAGGAGACCGGAAACGGACCTATTTTTTTTTGGCCTAATACTACAATCTCTTTGCATAATTGTACTTTCGTCCACATTGGTCTCAAAAGTTAATTATTCACGGAATGCAATTAAGCTAACATTCTATTTGGAAAATCTTTGAAATATGTTCTAATCGATTTCGGCATCAAAACGATACATGCGTTTTCGAAAGTATTTATCATCGAAAAAAGATAATAAAATCCGCGCATAAGGAACGGCGCGATTGCATAATTATGTCACTTTTTGACCACGTGTTTATAAAGTATCGTATTGCACTATTTTGCATAAATTTATTTCTGCGCGTCATAAGATTTTTCTGTTTTCGATAAATGTTTTGTTAGCATATGAAATAAGGCTCGTTATAAATAATGTCTGAACATTGTTTTTAAGAACAAAATGTAAAAATTATATGATTTTTACTCTTTTAACATAAAATACGAGTTGAGTGTGAAACTATTGTATCTCATAAAGAAATGTTTAACAGTTACAATTGTTTAGACTCGCCCTAAATGAATGTGAGATTTGGTGAATTAAAGTACTTTCAAGATGCAGCCAAACCTTTGTTGTTACCTTCACAACCAAAAAGGAATTCCGCCAGTAGATTGTTCCAGGAGTTTGTATCTAAATATGCGTTTAAGCAAAAACCGCCAATTGATTTATGTTGTAACTATTGAACGATGTGACTTATAACTGTTTATAACATGCTATACCTTGTTTTCAATGTAATACAGACATTACGTATTTTTTTATATTACACGTGTGTAATACAACATTTTTAAGCGTTTTCATTGGCTACAGAATCAATAACTAACCAATCGCATGGCTTTATTTTGGTGAAATGACGTCGTCAACATGCAATGACGTCACGATAGTAAACAACTTTTAGATCTATCAGCATTTGTTTGGTCAATTAAGATGTATTTTATTTAGTTAAAAAACATGAGATAAAAAAGATCTGACACTCGTTGTCATATCATACCATATTTTATCCTGTCAAATGCCTTCAAATCAGCCTAATATCCAGGTAACCTAATAACCCAAAAGTTATAAGGCTAGTTGACCACGTGACCTCGAATATCCGTCAGTCGCTCTCCGGTGACAGACTACTTTTTATCATTAAAACATCAAACCGTTTTTTTTAATGTGAGTATATCGTGTATATTACATATCATCCTTTTTGTGTCTTCTTTAAAATGTATAACCGAACCAGCTTTCAGTATTTTTATTTTCATTCACATGATTACGCAAGGTATGACGTATCCCGTGTGACGTCATTTCGGTGATGAACCATTTTGGGACAACAATATGCCTATGGAAGTGGTGGTTTTTTAACAGTAAACTTTTTGTTTAAATTATCTAACGAATCCAAAACGTATTTCGAATTGTGTGTACTGTGTTTGTCATGCGTAACACGAAGAACAGACAATGGAAATGCATATAGTTGTTTCTTTATTATTAATTAAAGCATTGGATTAAAGTTGTCATTGATGATTCAGGTAAGCGTGTCGTTTATTTATGCTAAATTTAGTTTTTTTATGACTCCTGTCAAAGCTTAAATAATGCCATCAATCTAATCTACNATGGCAACACTCGTGTTCGCCTTCGTTGTCGGTTTTTTCTGAATTAATTTGAAGTGTCAGTGATGAATCGCACAGATTAAAAAATAAAGAATTTTAAAGACAAACAAAAAAAATACAAATTATTTTCTTTCTGCGGTATATTTTTTATGTGGTATTTATGATAGTGAAGGACACTTATTTTATTTTACTGACTGTTATTAAAGTATTCAATCCAAACATATTGGTTATATGCATTACCGTAACTTTGAACTTATACTATGAATTAGTTTGTATTGGATATAGTGAGATCTGATGTTAATAAATTTATTTGAAACAGGTATATTTGTTTACAAATGGATCGTTATTCTTTGGAAGTTGAATAAAAAAAGGACAGAAACTGAAGTGAGATCATATATAAATGTTTTGAATGGAGTTGAAACCTTTACGTTGTACCAAAGACATGTTCCAATGCCTGTCGTATTATTACTTTATTCATTCTAGTTTCAATTTGTGTCTTTGTGACATGCTACGGACAACATTTAAATATAAAATTAACACATGGCAAGTGTGAAAATAATGAAAGCAAGAGTTAAGGCTCTTGGGCACTGCAGTCCCACTAAAATATCTCCAAACAGATAAAATTATCAATATATCGTTTTTGCACGTTTTCGTTATCATTACATCAAAGTATCAAGATATAATCGGGTAATACATGCGTTGTTTTATTGCAGTTTTATCATTGCTTTTTTTCACTATCTTACTAACAATTATCATGTGTGTAACCTACCGGAAGTAATGAAAGCCGATGACCAGGCCATTACTGCTGTATAGTAAAGTAAATATCGGGTACAAGAGTATAACCAATACATTCATAACGTAATAATGAAATTCCCGAAGCATTATCAAGAGAGAAATTCGTGTAAACTTTCGATGGTCTTCTTTAACAGGCAAGTTATCCATTGCCAATAAAAAACAAGACTTAACATTAAACACATTATCAAACATTAAAACATTGAACAATGATTAACGGATTATGTGGCGAAGCTACACATTATATATTGAAAATAACAACGCGAAGCCACGATGACACAAAATCGGGTCACCCGTTGTGATTGCTTAACGGAACACTGTAATCTATGTGTCGTAGGGTGTAAATATACTTTTATTAGATAGATAGTACAGAAGTAGTAAAAGAAATTAAGGTTATTTAGTGTAGGGTATATGTGGTTTTTTAGTTGAATCT
>VMBQ01003626.1:4160-30250 GCA_007657795.1 Dreissena rostriformis
ATTACGTATATATATATATTATGTGAGAGTAAGCAGCGTTGCCTAACTCCGGCGTCGGTGAGCTGTCTTCCAAGAACGATTCTGAAGGTCATTCCTTCATTAAAGGACTTCTTGGTTGTGTTGAAGATCTTTTCTGGTACCACGTAGAGTTTCAGTTGTCTTTAGAAGAACTGGCATTCAATGCTGTGGTATGCCTTCTCATAGTCGATGAAATTGACGTACAGGGGCGAAATCCACACCATGGATTGTTCCAGAATGATGACCAGGTTTGCGATCTGATCCGTTCACGATTTCTCATTTTGGAGGCCAGCTTGTTGGTCACGTAGATGCGGGTCTACTTCCTTCTTTCATTCGGTTCAAAGGGATGCGATTAAACACTTTTCCTGGGATTGACAACAGCGTGATTCCTCGGAAGTTGGAGAAAAGACTGAGGTCGCCTATCCTGTTCTTCCCATATCTTGCTTAAGAGAGGATATAGTAGCTCCACACCGGTCTCGACGTAAGCCATCAGCGCTTCTGTCAGTATGCTGGCAGGTCTTGCAGACCTGCAGTTTCTCAATTGCTTTATGACGCCGAGGATATTTGCCTTCGTGGGAGCACAGCACTTGAGTGGCAGATCGCTTGTAGCGGGCGGTATCTCCGGTGGGTTCGCAAGAACTGGCATGTGGATATGTTCTTGGTAGTGCTCAATCCACCTCTTCTTCTGCCTTTCGTCAGCTGCTATCACTCATCCGTTCTTGTCCATTACCGGCCTTTCTGGCTAGGCAAACTTTCCTGTTATTCACTTGGTGATGGAGTATCGGTAGACATCCTTGGTTCTGTTCTAAGGTGCTGCCTCTTCCGCTTCTGTTTTCAGTGTATGTAGGTAGTTCCGCTTGTCTTCTCTTATATTTCGCTTGACGTTCCAATTTGCTTCTGTGTACTCGTCTTGTTGACATTTGCTTCCCTTTCTCTTTTTTCTGCGAATTCATAAAGTGTCTCTGCTGATATCCACTCCCTGTGGGTGTTTGACTCGAGGCCCAGTACTTCTTTGCATGTTATGGTCACTGCTAAGTTCACCTTTTGCCACTTCTCCTCCGTCGTCTCTTCTTCAAGCAGATTCTCTATGACCTGAAACTTTTAAGAGAGAGAGTGACCTTGAACTCTTCTTGCTTCCACGTGTATTTAAGCGATGCGGTATTGTAACGATGGCGTTGGCTGGACCCCCTGTCAAACTCTTCTTCAGCTTCAGTTACAATCGGACGACATGGAGATGATGGTCCGAAGCAACGTTTGCTCCTCGCTTGACGCGTACATCCTGAATATAACGACGAAACTACCTCACAATGCACATGCGGTTGATTTGGCTATCCTTTGACAGGTCTGGCGACACCAAAGTAACCTTGCGCATCCTTCTGTGATGGAAACAACTTCCTCCAATGACAAGGTTAATTGTGGTACACAGGTCGGCGATGTCGATCATCTCGCCTAGACCTTGCTTCCTCATGATCACCTTATATCCTCGGTTTCAACGCCAATCTTGGCGTTGAAGTTACCAGTACGAATAATGGTGTCTATCCTCGGTCTGTCATGTATGATGGTTGACAGTCTGTTGTAAAAGTTGTCCTTTTCGTCCTCTTCATTGTCGTTCGTCGGTGCAAAGCACTGTATTATGTCCACGTTGATCTTCTTCTTTGTAAGGAAAGAGTTTGTCATGATCCGTGGCCCGTGCGCCTCCCACCTGATGAGCGCGCTTTGTGCCGACTTGGAAAGCATCATGTCTAATGCATGGATATGTGCTGCATTCTCCTGCTTATGCCCCGAGAACAGAACTTATTCGCCAGTTATATGTCAGTCGCTTCTGTCCAGAACCAGTCCATCATGATTCACCATGGTTCATATGATGGTCAGGTTTAACTTCAACATCTCTGCGGAAACGTGTGTTGTCATCCAAGTTTCGTACATGGTTCGGACATTCCATGTACCGATTGTGGTATTGGTCCTGTTGGAGTTGGTGGTCTTCATCCTAACGGCTTCCGGTTTACTCTGTCTTTCACCGCCCGGCGTCATAAGCGCTCCAGATGGGAGGGCCATTTTCGCCCATGACCGCGATGTATGATGTTGTGCTCTTTGGCGTTTTATAGCAGTCCTACGCCTTACCTTCCTCCTTGGTCATTCGGGCTTGGAACCGTCCTTGGCGGAGTTAAAATTACCTCGTTTAAAATCAAATCACGACCATTAGTTATTTCTTTTTAGTGACATCCTTTTGTTCTGCTCATCGATACATCAAAAAGAACCTTCAATAAGGAAAGCTTGAACTCCTCTCATTTGGTTCTGTCATTCATGAATATTTAATCACTGTTTATTTTGTCTAGGGTTGCCAGACAACTCCCCCAGGACTATACTCGCCCCAAAGCTATTGGATAACTCGCCCCAACCGAAAGACAACACGCCCCAAATTATTTTCGTAAATATATCTAATTGATTCTTGATTAAAACTAGTACAAACTGATAACGAGTTTTGAATAAAATGTTTTGTAATTGTTTTCAATTTATACTCATTAGTCATTATATTTTGTATCTAATTTTCGCGTTAATACAGTTAGACGTCATACTATTCTATAACAAGAAATATCTTTTAAAAAAGACATACGGCGTTGGTGTAACTTGTTTGTGTTGATTTAAAACGATCGTCACTAAAATAAATAATATCAAAGAGTTATGACTCATGTCGGGGATTGTTTTTCTGAACAATTCTCAGTCGCATTATATGCACATAAGTTTGAATGAGTACGAGCGTACATACAATCGTATCGGAGACCCAACTCCGATACTGTAAAATGTCCAAGAAGGCTAGAATTTGTGAAAACAAGCTTGGTGATGAAGATGTGACGTGTAACTCTACTTATAAATCGCCTGGTCAACCACACAGATTGAGCGCTCCTGATGATAAGTACATGGAATATCTATAAAAAGACGTTAATTGGAAACATACGATTCAAAACAGACAATTTTATATAATTATACTTATTTTAATTAAAAATAGCTAAAGAAACTTCAGCGAACAGTTTATATAGTATTGACAGTCTATATATAAAGTCGCGCAAGTCAAACATCATAAAAAGCGACATTTAAAGTTATGGTAGCCAGAACTAAATTAAAAACTAAATACTGCTTAACGTGCAACACGTGTTTATCTTTTATCCGTTATTAATCAATTATTTAGTTAACTGTATTAGTTTATTGCATAAACTAGAAACTACTGGAGAATCAATTTCGATAAAAATAGCTCAGTGTTTAAAGAGTCCTTTTTTCACACGGAATTTACTTCCTGGTTGCCGCCGGTCTGTCAAAACTTGGTAAGTTCCAGTTTATTATTCGTGTTAATAATCATTATGAATTTATGTAATTAAATGATTTTACGAATACAGATTTTATAACACACTGATGTAGGCTATATATAGCTATTTTAAACGTCACTCGTTTTTGCTTTCGGATACACATGATGTTTAGTAATATTTCGGATACATATTTCGGATTTCATTGTGAACAAACGAATCTCAGTGCCGTACGGTCCGTACCAAGTAATTTACGCATTATTAATCGTCAATAGGTTAACCAAGAAAAACTGCATTTTAATAACGCCATGCTAAGAGAGATTTTAATTCGATTTTATTCTAAGGCTCATGGAAAATGGGAAATATTTTTGTTAACCCGAGCCCAACATTGTGCTACTTAGTCCAAATAATTAGACGTAATCTACCGATGTATATCGACCTCATATTTAAAGGACTATAGCGCTACTATATGCTACTTTCCGTCTCGTGGTTCATATCTTCTAAATATGCACAAGCACATTAAAAACATTTATCAATTTTATAACACATCATCAGTCATCATCTCCATCTGTCTTGTCACTTAAGCTTGATTTGCAGGGCTAGCAGTTTACTTTGTTAAAATCTTTTCTGCATATTTTATTGTTTTATCATCTTGTTTTTGGTTATGAAAATAATTGGATAGTGTTAACATGATTTTTTTTTATGAAGACTCAAAAATGTGAAAAACAGTTAATTTCACTTTAAGGATAGCAATACAATAAAAAGTCATGTAATCAATTACAGTCTTCGAAATTAGCACACGCCCGATCGCCCGTTGCGAGTAAAATAACTTCCGGGCACATAAAAAAATCACGTTTGTGGCCCGTCGGGCATGTAAATTATTGAAGCCAATTGACAGTTTATAAAAAAAAATCGTAAGTTGTTCTTGATATTTGCAAATCTATTTTTTATTTTTACAAAACAAACACCTTGCCGGAAGTTGTCAAACAATGAAATTCGATTGGTTTAACAACACGCACCTGCTTGCACACGTCATCATTATTGTTTTTGACCGATGCAGTTCGGTCACATTCGGTCCTTATCAACGGTTTCTCTAGACATTTATCGAGAAGATGCTTTTTGAATCGATTATTTCAATCAAGTAATACGCTTCCGTTTTCATCAATGTAAACAAATGTCATTGTCGACATAGAGGCTCTGCAGTATCCTAGGTATGTTGATGGGGCTAAGCCCGATAAAATACTTCCAAAATAGAAAATTGACAATGATTTAGAGAAAAAGGAAGCCAAGAAATGGAACGAGGACACCAGAGAACGCTCTTTTCAAGAGCACTGGTGTAACGATCGACCGTCTTAATTCTCGTATTCACTACTATTGAAACAAATGTTCTGCTTTACTATGTGAGCATGTAAGTGTTAAAATGTTGTGATTTGTTATATTTTGGGATAAAAAAGTTTGGGCATGTAAAAAATATGTTGGGCATGTAAAAATTCTTAAGTAACTGGCCCGACTGGCATGTAAATTTTCAAAGCTAATTTCGAAGACTGCAATTACATACTTCTTTTTTATGTGAAACAACATAGAATGCATTTACTTGTGCCAAAATATTTAACAAATATCCAAACAACATTTTCAACAAGCATCCACGTTTTTAAGAAACCCTGTTTAAACAAAATCATTTGATCATTTACAGGATACGCAACACCAATTAAACTGAGTAATATCAAAACCCCAAAAATGTCTCGTTCATTACAGTTTCCCAGATATGACAACCTGTTTTTTTGTGTGAATTTTTTTCTCTTCAAAGACAATTTTGTCAACTTCTGGAAAATGTTCTAGAATTTGGAAACGCAGGGCTTTTGCACATGCATTTATTTGATAGCCATGATATGATAGGAACCACCAAAAAGATGAAAAAGTGCTGTAGATTCCAATCTCTATAGAGCATTGAATTCGGCCCTCTTTATTAAGGGCCTTTAACAGAAATACCAATTAATTTTCCAGTCCTTTCTAGTTTTTATAGAAATTTAGTATAACGTCTAACTGTATTCACGCTTAGATTGGATAAAAAATATAATGATTATTTTTTGTAAAATTGAAAACAATTTGTCGTTAGTGATAGTGCTTGACTTTTATTTGCACTGTGAAAAAGACATCAATAGTCTTTGTAAAGCTCCACTAAATTTCCAAAGGGTCTCAAGCTCAATTGTTCCCCAATTAAAAAACTCAAAAATTGTAGAACCATACAGATTTAAGTTCTTTCTTAAGTTAATATACACAAAAAAGAATTATTTTTAGTATAATATAACAAAATTGTTGCCTCATGATTTGTAACAAATTTTTTAAAAACTATAGGCACAAATACCTGTCAATAATACCCGAAAGGGGAGTTAGACAGTATAGATAGATAGAAGAACTGTTCACTATAGTTTGTATTATCGGTACCAGCTCAATTAAAGGTCATTCCCATGCAGTGCTCCAGCTGGGCCTAAATGGAAGGACGCTACCCTAACGTTTCGAAGCCACGCCCTGCCCTTTTAATCTGTCCTTGTCGTTTTTTTAATTTAATTCCTTACATGGCACATTTACCTGTACATATTATAATTTATTAATCTTCTTTCACTGTTATTAATTTTCCTTTTTGTAGACCTTTTACCCCGGTATTCAGTATAATGTATGTTTTATAATAAAGGAAATGATATACTATAACAAATAATATTATAATATACAACACGGAACGTCCTGGATGATACGACCGCTCGCTCAAAAGTGCCCTTTTTAGAAACAATTGCGCGCTTAAAAGAGCCCTTTTGACAAAATATCCCCCCTGCCCTTTTCAAATTCTAGCTGGAGCACTTCCCATAACCTCTCCACTCCAGGTTGTTGTTATACTTAACAAGTGAATTTTATTGAGCAAAACTAGTGATCTTTAATTTAGAAACTATTTCTTTTTAAGACGTTTGGAGGAAAATTCTATCGAAACACAACACAAGAGGAATAAGTTATTAAACACAGAAATATCAATTGCTGACCCTATTACATGCCAAGAGGTGAGTCATCATCCTTCAACATGTTCACCGCCGCCTGTCACCAGTTTGTAAAGACCATGGGAAAGACAACTCTGCACGCAACTCCGAGCCTTGACGAAAAAGACAATGTCAAGTTGTTTCAGGTCGTGTTGAAATCCAAACGGCGAAGGTTCATTTTTTGGACTAAGTCGGTTTTCCGCCCAACAGAGTTTCAGGTAAGATTTTTTTATTTTGTCCGAAGGTTAATGTTGTAAAAAATAACTTCTAGGGTGTGATCCATATAATGGTGTTTTGAATTTGCAGTGATTTGTTTTTGAAAATTTTGATCGAGATTGCATACATAAACAACGGGTGTTAAAAATAAAAATGAAAGTTAGCAGGCCAGGCTGTTCTCGATCTATTTTATTAAGGAAGGCAACCCCTTCTGTACTGGATATCACAAATGTGAAACGGCTCTATTTAATAAGAGTGATTTGAAGTTTAAAGAACTTTGCAATTTTATACATTTATACATTAGTTTAACATCTGACTATATAGTGGACCAAAATCTTTAAATAATTTAAATATAATTATTATTGTCAAACAAGATAAAACTATAGGTAAAGCTATGTGTTAATGTAGTTTTCAAAGCAAGAATTTACAGTATGACTTTGGTTCTTCAGCGTTTGACTTATTCGTTACAAGTGGACAATACAAACATATGAACCATCCATGGTTATTATAGAATGTGTTGCAAAATAATAACAGCAAGTTTGCATTTCAGTTGACAGATCTGTTGGTGGATAAAAAGCCATTGACTGTCAAGCAGACAACCAATGACCTTGTACGAGAATTCAATCGTACTTCAAAAGTGTCCCTTAAAGGGAAGATTGGGGCGGATATATGCAAAGAAATCATAGGTACAGTGTAGGTCAGCATGTTAACCCGGTCTCGCTCAGATGCACTTTTTTGCCCATTTTCAGTCCCTTAGAAAGTCTTAGATAATTAACAACCTTTATTAATAGTTTTAAGATTTAAAGTCTTTGTTTCAAACCCTCAGCTTCTGACGAGCAGCAAACAGCATAAAACCTGTACAGACTGCGAGTGACTCCCAGGCTTTTCTGGTTTTATGCCGTTTGCATTTATCCATTTTCACTTTACTTTTGAGCGGGAAATGGTTAACAGCCTTTTTATGGCCAAAACTGGGCACCAATCCTGCACCTGATGTTGCAGTCCCCCCCTTTTATTTGTGGTTGCACAATTAAGACAGGATATATATATTTATTGTGTTACCAGAGTGTTTTACCGGGTAATCTTTAAAGACTTTGCCAGCACTTATATCAAATAGTTTAAGCGTTTTAAGTTGTTTTACTCCTTAAATTAATTATATTTAACCATTTATTGAATGATATTTTAATAATAATGGCTAATAATAGTGATCTCCGATTTGCCAGTTTTTTTAAGTAGAAAACTGTTTTTCCTGAATTTTAAGCATTTTTATGTGTGTTAAATGACAATAGGTTTATTTGTACTGAAAGGCCTCTGGCCCAAAATATGCACATACATGCAGAAATCATAAGTAGTGACATGGTATACAATATAAATAAAAATAATGGTAAGATGTGTTAAGTAAAAAAAAATACATGGTGTTTAACATGGTTGCGCGTAGTGTATGTTAAAGCACGGTATTAATAAAATAACCAAGTGCCCCTAATTTGCAGATGTGGAACTTGATGCCAGTGACACCATCACTCTCGACATCAAGTTTGGAAGCGTGAAGAAGCAAGAATTGGGGCTGGAAGAACTGATGGAAGAACTGAGCAATAGGTGGGTACCATCTTAACTTGTATATTTACAACTTATTTTGTCATTTCAACATATAAAAAAGAGTATTTGGGAAAATGGTGCTTAATGCATGTGGGTAAAATGTCATCCTAGATGAGACTGTGCAGTACTCGTAATCATTGATGATATTTTCTGCTAAATTTTCATAAAAGTGGAAAGTGTCATTCCCTGATTAGCCTGTGCGGACTGCACGGTGCAAGAATCTGGTCCATTGGCAACTACATAGTATGGTTCCTACGCTATTTTTGACATAGACAGACATTAGTTCCCACGTTATTTTGACAGTGTGGACAATGGTTCCTTCATTATTTTGACTGCCCGTTAATTGATTCTTACATTATATTGTCCGTATGAACAAATGATACCAGGTACAAACTTAACCTGTTAATTACTTATTTTGTCATTCCTTTATGGGCCGCGCTCTGTGAAAAGGGGTTTAATGCATGTGCGTAAAGTGTTGTTCCAGATTAGCCTGTACAGTCGGCACAGGCTAATCAGGGACACTTTCCACTTTTATGATATTTTTTTTTTTAAGAAAAAATCCATTTTAAGCAGAAAGTGTTGTCCCTGGGACGACTCTTTACACACAAGCATTAAACCCCTTTCCACAGAGTGAGGCTCATATAAAACATACTGTTTTCATCTATCTGTTTCACACACACTCACATGAACCATGGCTTTTAATCTTTAGTTGAAAACTGTTAGTGAGCACATTATTCCAATTGTTTATTCGTAGGCATGAAATTTCGTGGATTAAAAAAAATAAAAAAAAATTGTTGACAGGTAAATTTATGGATTTCTGAATATGGAAAAGAATGATTTGTATGGGTCATTTCCCAATTTGTTTGTGTAAATTTGTGGATCTGTCAACCCACCAAATAAATGAAAGATAATTTCCCACAATAATGCCGCACAAATAATAATGATTTTACAGTATGTTATTCTTGAAACAGGCACATAAACATGGAGCATCCTTATGTGAAGGCGATACGAGGGGACCAGCGGAACTCACTCTGTCTGATATCAGGTGAGAGAAGTTGTGTTAAAGTTGATAATATACCAGACTAAATGAGCCTTGCTCTGGGAAAATGGGGCTTAATGCATGTGGGTGAAGTGTTGTCCTAGATTAGTCTGTGCAGTCTGCGCAAGCTAACTGGAGATGACAATTTTCATCTGAAGAGGATATTTGCTAAGGAGAGACTTCCTTAAACAAAAAATACAATTAAAGCGGAAAGATTCATCCCTGATAAGCCTGTGCAGACTGGACTGTACAGGCTAATCTGGGTCGACACTTTATGTGTATGCATTAAGCCGGGTTTTCCAAGAGTGAGGCTCATATCATGCAAATCATAAGTTCTCTATAGCAGAGCCTTTCAGCAGACTGTTATATATTGAGGTAATAAATAATTGTCTGCTGAAATTAAATGAACCAGTCCAGTCTGCACAGGCTAAACAAGGACATGCAATTTAAAGTCCGTTGTTATGAGGTGATAATAACCGGACATTTTAATTGCATGCAAATTAAGTTTCTATTGTTATGTCATAAGTATACACCAGGCTTAAAGTATATCTGAAATAATGTGTCAACGAACTTAACAAGCTTCAGTTGATACAATAAAAACTAGATACTAGTAAATCAGTGTTCAACACTAACAGGAGTCCGGAAGTCCGAGACTCCTAGAAATGAGACTCGGACTCCTTGTTTTTGTGTCAAGGAAGTCTGTTGGACTGCTTCAAAATCATCTTTGAATTATAAAAAATCTCTTTGTTTACATATTGGTTTAGCAAGATCAGAATGTCTGCACAAAGGACATCTTACTCAGAATAGTTATTGTTGAACAATGTCTATAACAACTTTTAGTTGCATTTGTTTATGGTCACATTAAAATTGTAATAATTAAATATTCACCCTCTACATATTCACCCTCTACATACTGCAGAAGGAAGTTTTTAATACCAAGGCATGGCCGCACACTTCAACCACTGCTTGAGAACTGTAAGAATTCTTCTTTACTAGGAAGATGATAGACAGCTGGTCTATTGATAGTTCATTCATTCCTTTATTGTACATATATGGCCACCGGCCCAAATACAATATGCAATCTAAATACATAGCAACATTTGTGTGCACCTGACAAGTGTCACCATACAACCATATTTNTTTCTTCATAAGTTATACATGAATTAAATATAACGTTTTCGATATCATCAATAATGACTTGTTTGTCGCCTAACTCTGCCGGTGAGTCACAATTGGGCAGAGAAAAAACACCCTTAAAATAGTGAGAAGTGTTCAATCAAAACTAAGTTATGTCGGAAGCATATACAAAACTAGAACAATACCATCATTGGACTATGCACTTAATTGAATAAGTATTTTTCTTTTATCCTTTGAAAAGCCTGTCTGGTCAACAGGTTTGTTTTCAGAAGAATATTATTGTATACTTATTATTGTATAATTATGATGAACAAACTTGTCAATTTTATAGTGTATGTAAGCAAAAAAAAAAGAAATTCCATTTACCAGTTCTAGTCAAACAACTTGGAATGCAAAGGACCCCAGCCTATTAACAAAATCGTTGAATAAAAACCCTGTTCACAGTGCTCTGTCATAGCTTACACAGATGTTACTAATGGACCTAGAAAGAGTCCTTATTAGATCAAATGAGCACAGCTTGCTTACAGTGAGCTTTTGTGATGACATGTTGCCCATTGTTAATCATCAGTCCTGCATTGTCCGTTGTCAAAATGTACATTGTAAACACTCTAGAGATTATATTTATTTTCAATATTCACTAAACTTTGTAATAAGCTTGATCTAAATGCCAATCGGGTAAATTACAAAACTGCGTTCAAAAACTAGGTTGCTTTGTCAAATTTAATGAAAAGTTTCTGACCATTCTAGAAGTTACACGTTTACACAATCCTCATGAAACTTGCTCAGAACGCTTTTTCTAATGGTATATCTGCTGAGTTTGAAAAGGTTCAGGTCTACTGAAAAATATGAGTGCCAGTGGGCTAAGACGTTTTTCCTTATGTGGGTGTTATGAAACTTTGTAAACAATCAACAAGTCAACTGTTTTGCCAAATCATCATGAAACTCTATCAGAACAATTATACTCATATTTCAACTGAATTCAAAATTGCTTCTGTCCGTTCCAAAATACGACTCAGGGTGAAAATAGTTTAGATGGGGATTATATAGAAGTCATTCTTGTTGATTGTTCGGTTCGTCCAAAGTTTTAAAAAGTGTTTTGAAATAATCCTCTGGGGTGAAAATTGAGGGTTACTTGCTTTATATGTATGGAGCAAACACTTTAAAAATGTCTTCTCTGAAACCAAAAGGCCAAAAGTTAAGTTTTTGGCATGTATCATTTTATTTCTAATATCGTCCCTTGGGTAAAAACCGGCCACGCCCAAGGATGAAGAAAGTTATATAGACTTACATATTCAAAAGTTTTAAAATCTTTTTCTCTCAAAATGTTAGGGCCGGGATTTATTTTTTGTTTAACATCGTATAGTGGTCCTCTAAATACTTTGTTAAAATCATCACTCTGGAGTTAAAATTGGCCCTGCCCTATGGGTTACTTGTTCAATAATATGAACTTTAAAAATCTTCTTTTCTGAAACAGCAGGGCCCAGAGGCTTTTTATTTGACATGTCACGTCTCAAAGTAGTCCTCTGCTACAGTTGTTCAAATAATGCCTCCTGGGTTCAAAACTTGTCACAGCCCGGGATTCAAATTATTTATAAAGACTTATATAATAAATATTGATAAACTTCAAAATCTTCTTCTTTGAAACCACAAGGGTCAGGGGTTTGATATTTGGTGTGTAACTTAAAATAGTTTTCCTCTTTTTTTCTAATAAGTTCATTCAAATCATGTGTCTGGGGTCAACACTTACCACATGGAAGTCTGTCTGACTCCTTCAAAATCATCTTTGAATTACAAAAAAAATCCCTTTGTTTACTTATTCGTTTCGCGAGATCAGAATGTCTGCACTTTTGAACATCCGAAAAATATGCCACTCATCATTCTGCTTAAACACATCGACAACACAAAACAATCCTGTATATTGTTTTGCACATGTCAGTCCGTCGGTCCGTCCACCAGATGGTTTCTGGATGATAACTCAAGAACACTAAAGCCTCAGATCATGAAACTAAATAGGTACATTGATCATGACTGGCAGATGACCCCTATCGATTTTGAGGTCACTAGGTCAAAGGTCAAGGTCAAGGTCACAGTGATTGGAAATAGGGAAACGGTTTCCGGATGATAACTCAAAAACTCTTACACCTGGGATCATGAAACTTCATAGGGACATAGGTCATGACCGGCAGATGCCCCCTATTGATTAAAATGGTTTCCGGATGATAACTCAAGAACGCTTAGGCTTGGGATCACGAAACTTCATAGGGACATTGGTTATGACCGGCAGATGACCTCCATTGATTTTCAGGTCACTAGGTCAAAGGTCAAGGTCACAGTGACTGGAAATAGGGAAATGGTTTCTGGATGATAACTCAAGAACGCTTACGTCTGTGATCATGAAACTTCATAGGGACATTGGTCATGACCGGCAGATGACCCCTATTGATTTTCAGGTCACTAGGTCAAAGGTCAAGGTTACGGTGACTCGACACAGTAAAATGGTTTATGGACACCACCACCACTGCCACCACCACCACCACCACCAAAGTCTCTAATCACTTTAAAAATCATCACAATACCCGTAATTGTTTACACAATGCACATTTTATGGCCTCAGGGCACTAAAGATGGGAACGACTGTGAATCAGTTGTGCATAAATAACACCGTGTCACTACCAATCGATAATTTCAGGGGCTTTGTAGCAGCTTGTTGGCTTTGTAATACCTGCCACACTTATTGGCCCATATGGTGTACTCGTCCACGATATAATCGTGGACAATAACTTAATACACTGATGATGGCAACTGTGTGTTATCCTCTTGGACATTGTTCTTTTCATGCTTATTATTGTCGAAACATTTTTTCGACACGTAAAGCGTTTAAAAAAATTATCATTGAAATCATAATACACAAGTGTAAATGTTTTGAGGAATTCTCAAATGATCATAATTAAATTTTTAATCTGAAACACACTCCCCAATTTTAATGTTAACAAGACTTTAACAAAAGTCTATCTTCAAATCAACAGTGCTTCATATATTTCGAGCTGATCCTTTGCCCCCATGAAAATCGGGAAGAAATTATGCTGCACATGTACATTTTCCTGTCATCTATATGGAAAGCATGGGTGTATTGATTTTGCATTTAAAAATTTGTAATGCAAAGATCATTGAGATATTTTAAGTTTGGTTAAATTTATCATAGTTCAGAATAACAAAATTATATCGCCAATAATTTTGAATTGACATTTCATCTTAATTAATTTCAAATCAAACACGCTGTGTTTTTATCGTAACGGTCTTTAAGATAAGTAAGTATTGAAACACTTATTGTGCTGTATACTGATTAAGCAAAAGACCGAACGAAACTGGAATTAGTGATGGGCATTGTGAAAATGCACTTAGACTGCGTGTAGACTGCGATGTTTTGACAAAAGAGATTAAAATGTGCAAATGCAACTCTTTGCCAATATGGTCAATACTTATAGGTAAGACATTGTTCTGAATCTCAATATTGTTTAAATTAATATGTTCTTAGAAATATTANAAATGTTTACCATGGAAATTTTACTTGTCCCCGGACAAGCAAGCTTTGAAAAACTGCTTGTCCGGAAGGGGAAATTGACGACTCGGACAACTCGGAAAGCTTATTTCAGAACCCCTGATAAAGCTATGGGCTGTTACACCCTTACGATGTGATTCATCAACCATGATACTAACAAAACAGAATACTTTGATAATGGTTTTTAACCCCGAGGATCAACACAAAAGCATATATATAAATTAATGCATTGTAGAAAATAGTATTTTTTTAAACTTACAATAATTAACTTAAATATTACTGGCATGGGTTAAATAATTTTGCAATGTGAGATACCTAATGACAACAAATATTGAACAGCAGTCACTTTGAACTTTGGTCTGAAACCAAACATGAAAGAGGATTTAAACATTTATGGTTAACATGTGTTATAACCCGAAAAATACTGTATATAAAAGTGTCATAATTTTTGGACTACCTGAAGTCTGTTCGGACTCCTAAATTTCAGAAGAAGGGAGTCCAAAGAACTCCTTACTCGGAATAGTAAGTGTCGAACACTGTAAAGCTGGTTAAACACAAACAACAAAATACAAATAAATATTTTTTTTTCTGTAATAAAAAGGGCAGAAACTATATCAATCATATATTGATCACACATTGCATCTTTTAATTGCAGTTAGTGTCTATGATCGGCGGCATGCTGGCTGTTTTTAACAAACAACGTCCCTGAACATCACAATACACACACTGGGCTTGAAGGGTTTAAACAATTACACTAATCCTTACTATTCTTACTTAACAAAGTTAACAGTATCTAAACAGCTTTACAGCATTAGGGTTTTGCAGGAAATGTCAAGTGTTATCTAAGTGAACAGTATAATGTGCTTTTCTTTGTGCAGTATCTGGAATATTAAACAAACGCAGACAGTGTGCATTGATTATATATACATGTAGATTGAATATTCATGTATTTGAGGCCTACGCCTATAGGCCTACAGTAATTCTGTCTTAAACAAATTAAATTCTTTGGTATTTTGAATTCATGATTTGGTCTACCCACGAAAGCAACAAAAAATTGATGTCACATTAACAATAACTATTTTGTAATTTGTGTTTGCTACTGGTCATTAAGAATTTCATAAAATATATAGATATGTATAGACCTTAATAAATAGACAATATTAATAGTTTACTTATCAAACGACACTATGTATATTATTCAAACATTTGTGTTGGCAATTTAAGGCATAAAACAAGTTATTTAATAATAATGCTGACGTTATTAAATGATTGCTTAATTTGGGATTTGCCATTATAAAAAACATGCATAGAACACACACCCATTTATTTGAGAATCAATCTCTGAAAACGGGGTTTAATGAATGTTCGTTAAGCGTTGTCCAAGATTGGCCTGTGCAGTCAATCAGGGACAACACTTTCCGCCTAGACTGGATTTTTGTTCAGAAAAGACTTCCTTTAAAAGAAAAATACAATGAAAGCAGGAATTTTTTTCCTTGATTAGCCTGTGCACACTGCATAGGCTAATCTGGGATAATACTGGTACTTTACGCACATACATTTAGCCCCATTTTAGCCAGATCAAGGTTCATATCATACGAAACATAAGGCCTGTATAGCAGAGCCTTTAAACAGGGAAGAAACTGTCTGTGTAGACTGGATTTTTGTTTAGAAGAGACTTCCTTTAAAAAAAAAAAATCCATTAAAGCGGAAAGTGTCGTCCCTGATTTGCCTGTGCAGACTGAACAAGACTGCACAGGCTAATAGCACAAGCTATTCTGGGAGGACATTTTATGCACATGCTTTAAACCCCGTTTTTCCAGAATGTGACTAATTTTTTCATATTGTCAGGCGTGGCGTTTTTACCTGATGGTGGAACCATTCACAGAGTCACAGATGAAGATTTGGAGGCCAATGCCAAAGGAGTTGTAAGTTAATTGTTTATAAAATCAAACCTTTTTATTAAAAATGGGCCGCGCTCTGTGAAAATGGGGTTTAATGGATGTGCGTAAAGTGTCGTCCAGATTAGCCTGTGCAGTCTGCACAGGCTAATCAGGGATGACACTTTCCGCTTTTATGATGTTTTGTTATAAGAAAGTATCTTCTTATCAAAAATCTAGTTTAGGCGGAAAGTTTCGTCTCGGATTAGCCTGTGCGGACTGCATTGAGCATATTTATTTATGAACTATGTTCTTAATGAAAAAAGGTTGGTTATAATATTGAGTGATAATTTACATAGCTCTATAAAATGAAATGAAATGATTGATCGTGGATCTTTTAACAGACTGAAGAATATAGGGGCTTACTTCCTAATCAACTAAAGACAGTCATAATTTAGTATAAAGACACCTGAATTTTAATTTTAATTTTACCCTTCATAATTTTCCTGCCAAGGTCATTTAACAGGTTTATTAAATGATCCTAAATCTGGGAAAATGCTGTTAAATGCATGTGCATTAAGTTTCGTCCTAGATTAGCCTATGCAGTCTGCACAGGCTAATCAGGGACGACACTATCCACTTTTATGGTATTTTTCGTTTAAAGAAGGTCTCTCCTTAGCCAAAATTCCAGTTTCGGCGAAAAATGTCGTCCCTGATTAGCCTGTGCTGACTGCACAGGCTAAACTGGGACGACACTTAACGCACATTCATTAAACCCTGTTTTACCAAAGCAAGGCTCAGATCTATATAAACCTCCTGTTTCAGCCCCTGAGAGCCAATGCTAGTGCAGGTGTTGAGTACATGCAGGACCGTGACATCGGTCTGGCCAAGGACACTGCAGTGGCCTACAATGTACAGGAGATGGATATAGACACAAACACTGGCAAGATCCAACTGGTGCTGGGTACAGGTGTGTGTGTGTGTGTGTAATGCTCTCAATGTTTATGAGGTTTTTGTTGTCAGTAAGGCATATGTTGCCTTAAAGATACATAAGTTTTATCTATACACAAACATTTTTGTTTTACCAAATATAAATGCAAATAAATGCAAATAAATGGGGTAAATTGTGGACAATATAACATATTATAAAAGTTTAATTAAGACTAAAACATATCAAACAACAACAAGTATGTTAAGAAACATATTTTGTACTTATTTACTGTTTTTATCCTAACCAAATTATAAACAGCACCCACCTACAAATGTAAGTAGTGGATTGTAGAAATACCCTTTGTCCATCCATCTGTCAGCCTGCCCATAGCACTTTTGTGTATGCTTCATATCTCATATACCATATACCATTTGTGTAGAAGGCATGAAAGGTATGAGCCTCAATTATTGGGTCCGCACCATATCTCATTTACTCTTTGAAGGATTTTCATAAAACGTAGCAAACATGTGTAACGATCGGTTCCTTATATATATATATATATAGTAACGGCTAGCTCACCAGACGAATCATACAGAATGGTTTTAATGAATTTTCCTCATGGCTACCTTGCCAAGTTGATTGGAAACAAACAAAAATAACAACAATAATTACACGATACTACACTACTCTGAACAGAACAATTATAATAATCAGAACCTATCTCCTCAAACTATAACCCTGATTTCTCTCTGATGAAACTCGACCAGGAACCCTCAAGGTCCAACCTTTTACCATGAAAACTGTAAGTATGAACTCAATTATACTCCAAAATGATTTAAACCTTTATCTCAAAACATCATACACAAAACCACACACACTTAACCCTATGCACCAAACACCATGCATAAAACCCTATGCATGAAACACCATGCATGAAACCATATGCATGACACACTATGCACTAAACGCCATACATAACCCTATGCATGAAACCATAGGCATCAAACCCTATGCACTAAATACCATGCATGAAACCCTATGCATAAAACCATATGCATGAAACACCATGCATGAAGCGTCATGATATAGCTACATTCAGAGAGAAAGAAATTACTGGCAACCCGCTCTTATATACCCCGAAAATTATTGGGCGATTCCATTATACAGGCCAAGTCTATGTAGACTGTACAGGGAGATCAACTTCCAGGTTGCTATAACTACAATGGTTTTACGACAATCAATTTCCGGATTTTGGGTTACAAGCCACCAAGAAAACAGTTAGGTGACTGGCAGCATTTTCGCTACACATGATCAGTTTATGAAGAAGGCATGAAGTCATGCTGGCCAACTTGGTTTTAATGTCTTTAAAATAATATGCAAAATNTGGTTACTGACCAATTATCTGCAACTCATCTTGCTTCCAGTTGTTTATAAAAATATATATTATATTCAATATTTTACGTGACTAACCCAGTCCTCTAAGTTAAACCGAGCGGAACTGCCGCTTATATCACTCCCGCTGAACTACGTTACAATGAGAGGTGCGTCTGTACGACAACGCGATAAGGCGTCATAACTACAACGGTTACGGCGTCTTGACAGTTACAGACATACACACGCGTTTACACAGGTAAATTCTTTGTTTAAACTTACTCGTTTTATTTTTTTTTTATGAGTTGTCTGTACAGGTCTGTAAAACTTCCATTTTATCGATAACATAGGTATAAATTACATGGCAAGCTAATTAAGAGGAATACAATATCCGTATTTAAATTAACATTGGCGTATACACTTACAAAAACTATTCCAAATTATCGTTATTTACCATTTATTTTAACAACGTCCTGTATCGTCAACAAACTGTGGAAAGACGCCGTAACTGTTGTAGTTATAACGCCGTATCGCACTGTCGTACAGACACACCTTTCATTGTAACGTACTTCAGAGGGAGTGTATATAGTCGCAGATTTTAAACTAACCAAATTTACGTCAAAAACAAAAGTACGGTTGATATTCAAATGCATTATTTTTCTCTTTCCGGGATATTGTTTTAGTATGTTGATGTTGCATTATCAAATATAAGTGTATATGAAGTGAAAACACCAAACATAAACAACGGTTGCGATAGACACCTTTATACTGTTAGATGCGTCTAATATCACTTTAAAATGTTATGTGTTGGTGGAGTTGTTTATTTTGGTAACATCATGATTTTTTGCTAGTATAGTTACCAATAAACATACTCACATGTGTTTTGACCTGAAACTAAGCAATCTAGTTTGAATGACTTGATACACTGAAATGGAAAATAAATAATGTTTTTTTATGTGAGAGGTTGCAAATTATAAATAATGTATAAGTCAAAAATAATTTGCAACATATTTTTTTATGATAGATAATTTTGATCAAGTTCATATCTGTCTGTAAATTATATTCAATACAGTGACAATATTTGAAATACATGTAGTTTATGTGGTTTTTCTTAATAGTTTACTGACATAAGGTTACTTAAAAAATATCTGAAAAAAACCTACATCAGCCTCGCTCTGTGAAAAGGGGGTTTAATGCATGTGCGTACAGTGTCTTCCCAGATTAGGGACAACACTTTCCGCTTTTATGATATTTTTGGTTTAAAGGAAGTCTCTTCTTAGCAAAAATCTAGTTTAGGATGAAAGTGAGGTCCCTGATTAGCCTGTGCGGACTGCCCACAAAGTGAGGTCCCTGATTAGCCTGTGCGGACTGCCCACAAAGTNCATGCAAAATATTCTGTGTCAATGCAGCATGTGGGGGTATACGTCACGTTAGTGACAAAGCTCTAGTTTCTTAATAGTTTACTGACATAAGGTTACTTAAAAAAATATCTGAAAAAAAACCTACATCAGCCTCGCTCTGTGAAAAGGGGGTATAATGCATGTGCGTAAAGTGTCTTCCTAGATTAGGGACGACACTTTCCGCTTTTATGATATTTTTGGTTTCAAGGAAGTCTCTTCTTAGCAAAAATCTAGTTAAGGATGAAAGTGAGGTCCCTGATTAGCCTGTGCGGACTGCCCACAAAGTGAGGTCCCTGATTAGCCTGTGCGGACTGCCCACAAAGTGAGGCTCATATGTTAGTGGTTTATTATCATTCGTAATTACTTCAAGTTTTAACTCACTGTGTTTGATAGGCAAGGCCGGTGGAGGGTTCCGTACATGCATGGGCTATGATGAAGTAGACGCAGGGACTGGGGACGAATCAGATACAGCCTCAGTAGGTGAGTACGATGGGCATACGTTTGATAATACTTGTTTTACTTGTTTCCCACCCAGAAACAAAGTGTCTCTATGCAACTAAGTAACTCGCAGTCTGTTCAGGTTTTATGCTGTTTGCTGCTCCTCAGTAACATGAGTAGTATGGTCATATGTTTTATAATACTTATTATTCCTTCACCAATCAGAACATGTTGATGCCTTTGTATAGTCCCGTAGAAAATCAAACTAAATTGAAGACCTTTCTATATAGTTTCGAGTCATGAAGCTTTCATTTCCAAAAGTGTCGTCCCAGATAAGCCTTTGCAGCCCACAAAGGCAAATCAGGTAGGACACTTTCGGCCTAAACTGAATTTTCATTAAGAAGTGACTTGCTTTAAAATGAAGATTCAAAATCAAAGTTGAAAGTGTCATCCCTGATTTGCCTGTGAGGACTGCATAGGCTAATCTGGGACGACACTGTACGCAAATGCATTTAGCCCAATTTTCCCAGTGCGCTGCCCATTTAAAATTTGAAGTTTTCTTTGTTCCAGATTTTCAGCTGGACCATGCTCGTGAGGTGTTTTCCCATTTTCTTGACCTTGACCCCAAAACTAGGTCAGAGGTCAATAAGAATCTCCTGAACCTATTGGAGTTCCCCCGTGATGTGGTTGTTATTGCAGACTTGGTTAGTAAAATGTGCTACTGTGTTATGTAAACCATATTTTTAATGAGGTAAATAATTTGATAGATTGGGGTTTCCAAAATAGCAGATCACACAGGTTTTTAGCTCTACTGGCCGAAGGCCGGAAGACCTCATGTCATGGCGTGGTTTCCGTCGTCCGTCCGTGCGTGAGTTAGACTTTTTCTTGTTTACGCAATAAACTCCACAGTTTTCATCCGATTCTTTTCAAACTTGTTCAGTGTCTTTATATTAATGAGGACTGGAACCCTATTGAAAATGCGTTACATCAGAGTAAAAAGTCCAGATATTCCCCTTGAAATTGTTTTGGTCTGAGGCATTTAAGAAGATTGTTTAATTGGTTGCAGTAGAGTGATTCAGGCCCTCATGGGCCTTTTGTTATTTTTTTGTATTGACTAATGTTAATGTACTTTTGGATAAAATAAACATGAAGACGTAGCTTGGGTCACGTTTCTATTGTGACATTTTTGCATTATTTATCACTCCAAAAAATGCTCATCTGCCATCAGAGATAATAGTTTTGATAAGTGGTCAGACATTAATTCTAACACTACACGCGACTTGTTTTCTATAGACAAAGAAGGAAATCAAGTGTGGGTTATTCTGTAATAATTATGGGCGTAGCTTAATGTTTCGAAAATAGTTCCGAATAAATAAAGAAAATATTGCAGTAAAATGCACGTGCTAAAACCCACTCTAAAAGAAATGCAATAAATGTAGCATGTATATAAATGTAATGAAACAACAAATTGTATATTTGGTGATAAGTGGCATAACCACGTCTACAAATAATGTTATTTGTTAGGAAACATAATGAAGTAAACATTTATAGCATGTCAGCTTTTCTGTAGCATCAATAAACGTGACGTCATTTAGTTTCTACGATTTTTGTTCTCAATGAAAGTGACGTCATTTGCAAAATATTTATGAATGAAAACGACGTCGTATGTTTGTACAATTCAATGGCGTTACTAAATAGTGAACTTTATACTAAGAAGGGCGGAGTATTGAAAAATAAAGTTCACCTCCAAAAGCTTGAACCAAATCAATCAGAATCGTGTTAGAATCGAAATAATAATTTTCTATGATGGTTTGTTGTTGAATAACCCACAGTATGGAGCTTCGCACTTTCTTTAGCAAGGTATTGAATGTCTTGAATGTTCAGCTTGTGCATACTATAAAGCATACTGTTACATACATCAGGCAGTATTGTGCTATCATTTGTAAATCTGCTCCAAAGTTTAACATTTGATAGCTAGAGATTTTTCTTCCTTATGATTGCCTCACATGCAACACTCCATAACAATTTATCTACAAATCTGTTGGGTTCACAAATCTATGCACTTGAATGAAGTGCTCAAGGGCTCGTTATGAGGATAATTGCTTGACAATTGAGTCTAGGAAATGAAAAGAAGTGCTTTGTTTTGTTAAACAGTCATAAATAGCTTTCCATGTACAACTGTATATACCATAGCATATAGCACTTGCCTTCATCTATAGCTACATCAGCACTATTTGGTAACTACTACGAGCTTTTAAGTGCTTTATGCTAGTTGCCATGTTGGTTTATATGATTTTTTTTAATTCATCTATTTGCATAACAATATATCGTATACAATCCTAAAACTCTTCCCTAAAAATATTTAAAAAGGTGACTATTAAGAACCTGAAAGTAAGTTGTAATAAAGTTACATACATATTTTTCATGTTAAACTAAATGATAAAATGAGTTATAATATGTTATGCTAGGTTATACTGAGTTATAATTAGTTACAATACATTGCAATGAGTTATAATATATAATAATGACTTATAATGAGTTATAATGAGATATATTGAAGAATAATGAGTTATATTGAGTTATAATGAGTTATATTTAGTTATGATGAGTTATATTTAGTTATAATGAGTTATATTTAGTTATGATGAGTTATATTGAGTTATAATGAGTTATATTGAGTTATGATGAGTTATATTGAGTTATAATGAGTTATATTTAGTTATGATGAGTTATATTGAGTTATAATGAGTTATAATGAGTTATATTGAGTTATGATGAGTTATATTGAGTTATAATGAGTTATATTGAGTTATGATGAGTTATATTGAGTTATAATGTTAATGGCATACAAAAACAGGTTACAATTTAGGTACACACTAACCCAACTAATATGGTTCTTAAACTGCTGGTTAAGGAGTATCAACAACATTTGTTCATTCAAACTTAATTTTCCTCAAATGTGAGAATTTTAATGCTTTTTCATAAAGGCCCAAGTTTAGATTTTTCATTTTGAGAGTTTTTAGCTTGGCGATTAATGAGATTTATAAAAAAAAACTAATTTCACTGGACTGTAGAGCAAGGTTGAATCCTGGCACAATATTAATCTCTTCTTAGGTGACCTAGAATTTAGGTCAGAAGAGTTTATTTGATTAACACGTTTTCAGTTTAAACTATACTATATATTTATATTAAAGGTATGTTTGTTCCCTGGTAAACTTTTTACAGAAGAATTTATTGGATTTACAGGTTTTCAGTTGAACAAGCAGGGTTGAATCCTGGCACAATATTAATCACTTCTTAGGTGACCTAGTTTTTAGGTTGGAAGAGTTTATTTGATTAACACGTTTTCAGTTTAAACTATACTATATATAAATACTAAAGGTACGATTGTTCATGGGTAAAAGTTTTACAGAAGAATTTATTGGATTTACACGTTTTCAGTTGAACAACGTTGAAGCAGGACAGGATGTGGATAACTCTGTCAGTGACCTTACCAAGAGAGTTGTCTCCCCTAGGGAGGTGTGGCTGTACATCCTGGAACAGGCAGGATTCAGTGTTGCTGTAAGTGGTAATATGAGCAGAATTCTGGGAAAACTGGGCTTAACACATGTGCGTAAAGTGTTTCCCAGATTAGCCTGTGCAGTCCGCAGATTCCATAAATGCGAAAGTGTTTTCCCTGATGAGTCTGCGCTGACTTCACAGGCTAATCTGGGATGACACTTTACGAACATGCATTTAGCTCAGTTTTCCCAGAACGTGGCTCATAAATCTCAGGCATTCAAGGGTTGTTAACTCACATTTTGACCATAGTTGTCCACTTTTTCTATGCCCCCGAAGGTGGGCATATAGTGATCGCACTATTGCGTTTAGGTTTCGAAAAATGTGGAAAAACACTTTGCGTTTAGGTTTAGAAAAATGTGGAAAAAGGGGGCATATGTCAACCTATGGTGACAAGCCTTGTTTTTAAAGTATTTGTGGTATAGAGGACATATGAATTTCTCCTAAAACACATAGGGGTCCAACATTAATTTTAGGGGTAAAGGGCTTGTTGCCCCTGCTAACTTATATCCAAGTCAGTGCAGAGCTCCTCAAAATCTATTTTTAGTCCCCTATCGTTTTCACCAATACTCAAATAATATTGGTCATAATAAAACTATAAAAAAGTGCCTTTCATATGCAAGATAAATTTATTTATTTTAAAATTTACTACACTACAAAACTAGTATAAAAAACGAAGGCACTTAAAGGAAATGACCACTTTTATTTTCCCAACTTGATATTTACCGGTAAGTAATAAATGGCATGACATTTATTATTAAGGCATGATTGGTCATTGTTGGATCAGGTACTACTTAAAAGTAACTTAGGTACTCATAAGTATCTCTTTACCCCGTGTACGGAAAATATACCTAAAGAAACTCAGAGTATTGCCGGTTGCCTTTAGCCGACAATTACCAATCAAGCATTACTAAGTCCACTAACTCATTTTTTAGGATGACAGTCTGATTATCCCCAAGGCCACAGAGAGGGTTACGATGTTTGGAGAGTTCTTTGATGCAGCTACGGTCCTGGAGGAGTCTCTATTGGCGCTTGTCACCTCCCTGTCCGCCTCGCATGCTGAGAACATCCTGACAGTGGTGAGTGAGGGTGCACTTTTTAAACGTTGTCACTATTTTTCACCATAATTAAGGGGACACTGTTTTCAAAATATGACTTTTACCCATTTAAATGAGAATTAACTGAAAATTTAGATGAATTACATTTTTTTACTTTTTAAATATTGTACTTTTCAATAAGTATTCATCTTATTTTAATGATTGAGAAAACATTATCAAACTGTTTGATTAATAACATTTAAATGATTACTGATAAAACTTTAATAATATAACAATCCTGAAGATAGCAATTAATCATTAGAATGATAAGTACAACTTCTTCACTGAACACACCTTTTCCAAACATCTCAATGTCAAACCATCATTTTTGAAATTTTGGGTTGTATTAAGGAATAAAAAATACTTTTTGGTTAGTGAAATCATGACCCAACAATGGCTATCAAATCAGACATTAAATTATCTTATTAAATAACCTCTACCAGTAAATAGGTGATGGTCATAAAACATCACTGTTTCACCGGTTAGTCTAGACGTCTGTTAGTCTGTCAATCTTTTGCAAAACAGGATTCTAATTATGTCTCATGTGGTATAATGCAGTGCCTCAGATAATTTTCGGGAAATAGGGTTTTCACACATTGATTTTGAAAAAAGGGTGATTTCATATCAGAAAAGGGTGAAATAAGTTATAAAAATGCATAGCTCACTTATGGTGGTCCAACTCAAATTCTTGTATTTCAATTCGACCTTGTTTTAAGTTTGCAACAAATCTTGTCTGAAGAGTGTTTGAATAACTGATTGTTTTCCTCCTTCATCATCCATGTGCTTGCTATCAAACTTTTGACTGAAAGAAAGCGTCGCTGCACTACGATACTATAAATTCCAAAGAGAAAATACCGAAAAATAGCAAAACATTTTTGATCGAGGCTCTTGTATTGTACGCATCAAATTTAAAGGATTTGCGTCTACATCAAAATGGTTGTGTTTTCAATACGCATTATATTCTATTTTTTTGCATTTTTTTATCATTTAATTTGGTGAAATACGCAGATATGCAGCTTATCTGGGGCACTGATAATGCCCACATCTTTGTCATTTTTTGTCAAGATTAATGTGTATGAGGAGACGCATGATTAAATTTGTATTTTATTGATCTACATTATGTTAATTCTTCATGATTTTACTCCTTTGCACCAGGCCTCTAAATCAGTGTTAATTTACTCATGAATAACTCAACAGTATTTAAAAAAAAAAAATTGGTTCCAAATCTTTGTTTAATAAACTCTTTTAAATTTTAATTTAGTTTTAATCCTCACAAAATAACTATGCATGGACATATGGAAATACATGTGGAAACAATACTAGTCCTGATGAACAGGCAACTGACATCCTTGCTACATGTTCTTGTTTCATTGAAATCCTTGCTATTTGTTCTTGTATCATTGAAATCCTTGCTATATGTTCTTGTTTCATTGAAATCCTTGCTATTTGTTCTTGTTTCATTGAAATCCTTGCTATTTGTTCTTGTTTCATTGAAATCCTTGCTATTTGTTCTTGTTTCATTGAAATCCTT